>JAJPUD010001701.1:186091-312108 GCA_023553655.1 Myrmecobius fasciatus | reverse complement strand
TGTCTGCATTAGTTTTGTTTGTACAAAAAACTTTTTAACTTAACATAATCAAAATTATCTATCTGATGTTCAATTGCGAGTTCCGGTTCTTCTTTGGACACAAATTCCTTCCTTCTCCACAGATCTGAGAGGTAAACTATCTTATATTCTTCTAAATTGCATACAATATCACTCTTTATGTCTAAATCATGAATCCATTTTGACCTTATCTTGGTATGTGATATTAGGTGTGGGTCAATGCCTAGTTTCTTCCATACTAGTTTCCAATTTTCCCAGCAGTTTTTTGTTAAATAGTGAGTTCTTATCCCAAAAGCTGGGGTCTTTGGGTTTGTCAAACACTAGATTGCTATAGTTATTAACTCTTTTGTCCTGTGGACCTTACCAATTCCACTGATCAGCTATTCTCTTTCTTAGCCAGTACCAACCAAATGGTTTTGATGACTACTGCTTTATAATATAATTTTAGGTTTGGCACAGCTAGGCTACCTTCATTGGCATTTTTTCATTAATTCCCTTGAAATTCTTGACCTTTTGTTTTTCCAGATGAACTTTGTTATTGGTTTTTTAGGTCGGTAAAATTATTTTTTGAAAGTTTGATTGGTATGGCACTAAATAAATGGATTAATCTAGGTATTATTACCCGTTTTATTATATTTGTTTGGTTTATCCATGAGCACTTGATATTTTTCCAACTGATTAGATCTGATTTTATTTGTGTGGAAAGTATTTGTAGTTGTATTCATATAGTTCCTGACTTTCCCTTGGTAGATACATTCCCAAATATTTTATACTATGAACAGTTATTTTGAATGTAATTTTTTTGGTATCTCTTGCTGCTGGACTTTGTTTGTAATATATAAAAATGCTGATGATTAATGTGGATTTATTTTGTGTCCTGAAACTTTGCTAAAGTTGTGAATAGTAGTTTTTTAGTTGATTCTCTAGGGTTCTCTAAGTAAACCATCATATCAATCATATCATCTGCAAAGAGTGATAATTTGGTTTCCTCATTACTTACTCTAATTCCTTTAATATCTTTTTCTTCTCTTATTGCCAAAGCTAACATTTCTAATACAATATTGAATAGTAATATTGATAGTGGGCAACCTTGTTTCACTCCTGATTTTATTGGGAATGGTTCTGGTTTGTCCCCATTGCATATGATGCTTGCTGATGGTTTTAAATAGATGCTACTGATCATTTTAAGGAAAAGTCCATTGATTTCTATACTCTCTAATGTTTTTAATAGGAATGGGTGTTGGATTTTATCAAATGCTTTTTCTGCATCTATTGAAATAATCATATGATTTTTGTTAGTTTGATTATTGATATAGTCAATTATGCAAATAGTTTTTCTAATATTGAACTAGCCCTGCATTCTTGATATAGTGTACTATCCTGGGGATGACTTTCTGTAATCTCCTTGCTAATAATTTATTTTAAAATTTTGCATCGATATTCATTAGGGAAATTGGTCTATAATTTTCTTTCTCTGTTTTGACCCTACCTGGTTTAGCTATCAGCACCATATCTGTATCATAAAAGGAATTTGATAGAACTTATTCTTTCCTTATTTTTGAAAATAATTTACATAGGATTGGAATTAATTGCTCTTTAAATGTTTGATAGAATTCATATGTAAATCCATCAGGCCCTGGAGATTTTTTCTTAGGAAGTTGATTAATAGCTTGTTCTATTTCTTTTTCTAAAATGGGACTGTTTAAATAATTTATTTCCCCTTCTGCTAACCTAGACAATCTATATTTTTGTATCTATATTTTTGTAGATATTCCTCCATTTCACTTAGATTATCAAATTTGTTGGCATATAGTTGGGCAAAATAATTCCTAATTATTGCTCTAATTTCCTCTTCATTGGTGGAAAGTTCTCCCTTTTTATTTTTGAGACTAACAATTTGATTTTTTTTCTTTCCTTTTTCTAATCAATTTAACTAAAGTTTTATCTATTTTGTTGAGTTTTCCATAAAACTAACTCCGTTTTATTTATTAATTCGATAGTTTTCTTATTTTCAATTTTATTAATCTCCCCTTTTATTTTCAGAATTTCAAATTTGCTATTTAATTGAGGGATTTAATTGATTCTTTTTCTAGTTTTTTTTTTAGTTACAAGCCCAATTCACTGATCTTATCTTTCTATATTTTATGCAAGTAAGTATGTCTCCTTATTGTCATTCTCTTGGATGAAATTATTCATTGTGTCTATGAATTGTTGTTTCATCCATTTATTCTTTAGAATGAGATGATTTAGTTTCCAGTCAATTTTTAGTCTATTTTCCCCTGGACTTTTATTGCTTGTGATTTTTATTGCATCATGAGCTAAAAAAAAAAAAGAAAATGCATTTGCTATTTCTGCTTTTGATTTTGAAAGTTTTAGGCCCTAATATATGGTAAATTTTTGTATAGGTTCCATGAACCACCAAGAAATAAATAAATTCCTTTCTGCCTCCATTCCATTTGCTCCAAAGATCTATCATACCTAAGTTTTCTAATATTCTGTTTACCTCCTTAGCTTCTTTCTTATTTATTTTGTAGTTCAATTTATCTAGTTCTGAGAGAACAAAGTTGAGATCCCCCACTAATATAGTTTTGCTGTCTATTTCTTCTCACATCTCTCAACTTCTCTAGGAATTCGGGTGTTATATCACTTGGTGCATATAGGTTTAGTATTGATAATACTTCATTATATATGGTACCCTTTAGTAAAATATAGTTTCCTTTCTTATCTCTTTTAAATAGATCTATCTTTGCTTTTACTTGATCTTAGATTAGGATCACTACTTTTGCTTTTTTCACTTCACCTGAAACATAATAGATTCTGCTCCAATCCTTTACCTTCACTCTGTATGTATCACTCTGCTTTAAATGTTTCTTGTAAACAACATATTGTAGGATTCTGACTTTTAATCTAGTCTGCTATCTGCTTCCATTTTATGGGAGAGTTTATCCCATTCACATTCACATTTAAAATAACTGATTCTGTATTTCCTGCCATCTTATTTGCCCTAATTTACACTCTTCTCTTTCCTTTCTCTTTTCCCTCCTCCCCAGTATTTTGCTTCTGATGACCACCTCTTTCAAATAGCCTTTCTCCTTTAGAGCCCCTCCCTCTTTTTTACACTTTCCCCCTAATTTTTCCATTCTAATAGCCTCTCTTTTCTTTTCACTTTTCCTCTCCCACTTCTCTATAAGGTGAGACAAGTTTCTGTGTGAAACCAAATATGTCTGATATTCTGTCTTTAAATCAAATCTGATGAGAGTAAGATTCACACAATGCTCATTGCCCTCCCTTCTTTCCTTCAATTATAATAGGTCTTCTTTGCCTCTTCATAAGATGTAATTTCTCTTATTTTACCTCCTTTTTCCTCTTTTTCTAGTATGATCCCCTTTCTATATCTAGTTTGTTTTTCATATTATTATAATAAAATCAAATTATACTCACACTCTCTAAATATACCCATAACAGAAATACAATTCTCAAGATTTCTTTCCTTTTTATTTTTTTATGCTTTTCTTGAGTCTATAACTTTCAATGACAAGAAGCTCACTACTTCACAATTCTAGTTTACAAGCTCTCATTATTAGAACCTTGTCTTTATGTGAAGCTAATTTCTCCTTCCTTGAAACTTGACCGGCTCTCACTTCTGCAGCACCACAAAATACTCTAATCCCTCTCTCATATGAGAGTCCCTCAGGTAAAGAACACTCTTATCACAGTTTCTTTCTCCCCACATCCTGTCCCTTTTCCTCAAAGCTAAACAATAGCACTTTTTTCAATATGTTATCATATAACATAGAAGAGGCAGCAAGACAATCTGAAAAGAGCAGAAAATGTATATTAAAATCCAGATTCTTTTACCAACTGCATGATTTTAGAAAAGTCATTTAATTTACCTCAGTTTCTTCATTTTTAAAATGGGAAGAAGAAAAAAATACTATATCACTATGTCGATATGAAAAGAATGCCTTGTAAATTTAAAGAGCTATAGAAATGTAAACTAGCATTATTATAGCTTAAAATTCCCTCACTGTTTTGTTCATTCTCCTTTTACAGAATTTACAAGATTCTATTTAGTAATCAACCCCTACGGTTGTGAGAGAAACTTAAAGAATTGATAAACCATTCTCTGTATCTCCCAAAAACCCCTCCTATGGGTATTAATAGCTTATGTAAAGTGGAGCATTGGAAACTACTCAGAGGAGAACAATTTACATGAAAATCAGAATAATGCAAAGAAAAATACTTTTGAAAAAATTCAGCTTTGTGCTTAATGCAGTAAACAGTGATAACTCCAGAAGACCAATGATGTTGCATGCCTCTTGCCTCTTCACAGAAAGGTTATGTAATAGAGATGCAAAATGAGACACATTTTATTTATTATTTTTATTTCACTTTTTAATGGACAAATAAGTATTTTCTTTCTCTCCTACCTCTTCCTCATTAAAAAAAAAACAAAATTCATAAGAAATATCCCTAGTCAAGTCAAATTCTTGCATTTGCAATGTCCAAAAAAGACACATTTAAATTAAAAGGTTTTTAAAATTTTAAACTTTGATTCTATTTTCAGATTCACATATGTTCCTCTCCTTTCTCTCTTCCCTTACTTAACTGAGAAAGAAGGAAAACCAAAACATGTTTCAAACATGTATAATCAAATAAAACAAATTACTTCATCTTAAACAAAAACAAAAACAAAAAAAAAGTAAAGGGAAATAGCTTTAACCTAACATAATATAGCACGAACAAATAAGCCAACTTTTGCTTCAATTCAACTTTTGCTATTTAGTGTAGGTAGTGTACCTATGTATTTGGCTGGCCAGTTACCTAAATAGATAACTTTAATTTATTCTGTCTGTATGAAAACTATTATCCAATAATTATAAGAAGTACAATAAGTTAATCTTTTTAAGTACTAGCTTTAATTAAAAGAAGAAAAACTAAAATAAAATAGTTTCTAAGAAGCATTGTTATTCATGAAAAGAAAAAATCTCTATACCTTTTTAGGAGGGATAAAGAGGTTCAGGAAATAATAGAATACAGACTTCACTTTTACCAATGTCTGTCAAAAGAACTGATCTCAAATATTATGTCCTTCAATAATGAAATGAGATTATTAGATATTGTTGGGGCTTTATCTAGCAAGTGAAACATCTCTACTTCCTAAGACTCAGATCATATATCTTGATAGAATGGGAAAAGTTTGTGTTTTCAAATCAGAGAGCCAAGATTGAAATCTCGGCTCTGCCATATATCACATCCATAATCCTGGACAAGTAAGTCACCTACCCTCTGTAAACTTCAGTATCTTCATCTGTAAAAATAGAGGATTGGACTAGATGCTCTCCAGTATCCCTTTCAGTACTACATTTTTGAACCTATGATGCTATTAGAAGGGATTAGTCTTTCTACAGACAGGGATAAGTAACTATAATATTTGGCTTCCTTTGGAAACTAAGTCATCATTCATACCTTCATAATTTCTCTTCTCCCTTTACATGTATCTTTCCCTACCCAAATTTCCTCCTTTTTTCTATTGATCACCTTCCCTTACATATTCATAATGTTCATAAAACATTTATAGAAAATAATAATACCGGAGCAGCTAGGTGGCGAAGTGCTTAGAGCACCAGCCCTGAAGTCAGGAAGACCTGAGTTCAAATCTGGTCTCAGACACAACATTCCCTAGCTGTGTGACTCTGGGCAAGTCACTTAACCCCAATTGCCTCAGCAAAAAGCAAAAAATAAATAAAAATAATAATAATAATAATAATACCAACTTTAAAATGTGCAGGATATTGTAGACATTCAGAATTAAATCCATCTAAGTAGACTTTGTATACAACTTCTCCCTGAAGCTTTTTTTAAATGTCAGCTCAATGTAGATACCAAAAAAATAATAATAATGGTAAATCAGTTACTCTACTGCTTGAGAACAAGGTGGAAAGATTTCAGCCAATTATCTCCTGCCAGAAGTTATATATCTTCATAGAGCTATATAGCTTTGTGAATTTGCCTTCAAATCGCAATGAAATTCTACTATCAAATGGATGGCTGGTGAGATTTCCAAAAAGCTGGAGTAATATAGAAAGACTTAAAAAAAATTTTATGAATTAATGCATATTAAAGTGAGAATCGGGAGAATAACAACACTGTGAAACAAAAGCTGAAAAATTGAAAGCTACGATCTTCACAATTGCTACTAAGAGAAATTCTGATGGTATGAATGATGATAACTGTCAAAGGAACTCGAATATTATGGTAATTATACCTTGTCTGTGGGAAAACTAATTCTTCCTTATAGAATATAATGACCATTATATCCTATAATACAATAACCATTCTTGTTCCAGAGGACTGCTGATGAAATACTCTATCCACAACAGAAAGATGATAGATCAAAGGTGCCAAAAGAGATATATGTGTATGCATGTATAAATACAGAGGTGTCTATATGTACATAATATTTTTCTTGTTAGTTACAGACACTGAAGGTATTTGTTTTGCATGTGTATGCATATTTCTTACCCAACATAATTTTTCTCTTTTTATAAATGGAATGGGGCAGCTAGGTGGCACAGTGGATAGAGTACCAGCCCTGAAGTCAGGAAGACCTGAGTTCAAATCTGGTCTCAGACACATAACATTCCCTAGCTGTGTGACCCTGGGCAAGTCACTTAACCTCAATTGCCTCAGCAAAAAGCAAAAAAATAAATAAATAAATAAATAAATAAATAAATAAATAAATAAATAAATAAAATAAATGGAATGTGAGTGGAAGGGAGAGAAAATAATTTTTTATTAATTTTTTATAAAATAGAGAGTTTAGAGTTGTTACCAATGTGAAATGTTACATGTACTTTAAGATGAAAACATTGCATTATTACTTTTCCTTAACTGTTTTACTTTGATATAAAAGACTTCTCAGGAAGGGGAAGTAATATGTAAATGTTAATAAGGTAAAAATAAAACACGATAAAACTTTTTTAAAAGCTGTGGTAATCTCTAAAAACTAGCTCGGCTTCAGCAAGTATAGATCATGCCAAAGTAATATCATTTTCTTTTTTGACTGGTAAATCAGGGGAATATCATGGATATGCTTTACACAGAGAGCAGCAAAGAAGTTGAAAATCTCATATAACCTTATAGACAAGATGGAAAGAAGCAAATTTGAATTTGGTTAAGTAGGCAAATCATAAGGTCAAATACAAACATGAGAAGAATTACTTTGGTATACCACAGTGAAGAGAAATTCAAATCAGAGACCAATAGCACATTATCAGTTTTACAAATCACGCCAATCTCTCAAGGGATCATTGACACATTGGATGGACCAAATCAGGATCCAAAAAGATCTTGACAAACTAGAAATATAGGCTGAATATAATAAGATGAGATTTAATAGAGATAAATGTGAAGGTGTAGTCATGGGTTAAGAAAAAAATCATAAGCACAAGATAAGAAAAGTAAGTTTGGACCACAGTTCATTTGAAAAAGATTTGGGAATGTTCAACATAAATCAGGAGTGCATAAGCATGGTCTCCAAAAGAGCCAACACAATTTTAAGTTGTGCTATGGGAGGCCAGTGTCTAAATCAAAGGAGGGAAGATAGCCTGATTGTACTCTACCTTGATCAGATCAGCTACAGCATTCTGTTCAACTCTGGGGCCACATTTTAGAATGGATATTGACAAGCTGAAGGACTTATCTAGAGGACAGCAATCAGGTTAGTAAAGATATTTAAGGAACCAGGGATATTTAAGCTAAGAGAAAAGAAGAGAAGATTTAGGGGGGCCATTATAACTGTCAAAAGCACTTGAAGGCTGACAAGTAGGATTAAAACTTGTTTTCCTCTGCCTCAAAGAGCAGGACTAGGAGCAGTAGGTGGAAGTTGCAGAGCAACAGATTCAAACTTGATGCAGAGAAGAAAAAACATTTCTAAAATTAGGCTCATTTAAAAAGTATTCCAACTATCCTAGGAGGTAATAGATTCCAGTTCATTGCAGGTATGCCAGAAAAGGCTGGATGACCATTTCTAGAGAATATTGTGGCCAGGATTCTTGATTAAGTATTGATTGGAGTAACTGACCTCTGAGGTTCTCTCCAGTTCTGAGATTCTGTGACCCTTCAGACTGTGGCACATTAACACATATAAAGTATCACATAGAGCTAAGCCTGCCTCTAATGCTATCCTTAAATATAGGTTTCTCCTTCTCCACTCCTTTATTATTATTATTATTATTATTATTATTATTATTTTATTATTATGCTGAGGCAATTGGGGTTATGTGATTTGCCCAGGGTCACACAGCTAGGAAGTGTTAAATGTCTGAGACCAGATTTGAATTCAGGTCCTCCTGAATTCAGGGCTGGTGCTCTATGTCCACTGCGCCACCTAGCTGCCCTCTCCCCCCTTTTTTTAATAAAAAGTTTATTTCAAATCTTTCAAATTTTCCATTTTTCTCTAACATAAGTTTCATATTTAATTTTTCTGACCCATGAACATTCAATTTAATATTTTCTAGCCCTTATCTTATGATTATCCCAGAAAAGGGGCTAATATAACCTTTTAGCCATTCTGGCTCTTCAGGCAATATTAGAATTTCATCATTGTTGTTTGTATATGGGGCATGCATGATCTGTATGTATCTTGTAATCTTTCCAGAAGAAGGTGGCAGAGGTCTTTCCATGTGGTACAGTCTAATTCTGTCCCCTTTACAAAGAGCTCAAGTTACACTCAGCAAAGGTTACCATTTACATGAGACATGGAGCCTGCTAGAATATCTCACTACCAAGGTAAAACCATATATGTTTGTTCTCTCAAGGACATCCCAGCATTGCATTAAAATCAACAAGGAACACTTTAACAAGGATTATTTTCAGGGACCTCTAAAATTCTCAAAGTTGGTCTCTTTTCTACCCTGTGGCTGTCGTGTGGTGTCAAGGCCAATCAGGCAGAAAAGGATTTCTATTTTCTCAGAAGTCAAATCAAGCATTTATTTGTTAGTTTTATTTATTAATAACAAAATATCTAAAATATATTGCTAAATAATAAATTACTAAAAGAAATTATTTATTAAGTTTTTACTTGTGCTAGAAACTTTGATAAATGGTAGAATCACAGAATTTTAGAGCTGCAAGAAACCTCAGTAGCCATTTAGTCCAAGCCATAACAGAAAGGAATTCTTACTATAAGATACTGGGAAAGGAGTTACCCAACTCTGTTTAAAGAGTTCCAGTGAGAGAAACCCACTATCCCACAGTAGTCCATTCCATTTTTGGATACTCTAATTGTTACAAAGTATTTTGTTGTCATTTCCTGACACAGATTAATTTTTTTTATTAAAAATTTCCAACCCATTTTTAAAATCCTTTATCTCATTTCTACCCAGCCCAATTCCCCCCCCCATTAGGGAAAACCTATAGGATTCAAACAAAAGATTCCTGTGCCCCCCCCCCCAAGTGGGGGGGGGGTTTCTCTCTAGCTTCAAATGTTATTACTCTTCAGTATTTTTAATGTCTTTTTTCCTTATTCTTGACCCAAAAACTAGTTGTCTCCTAAGAATTTTTGAAGACTAGTCCCCCCAACTAACACAATTAAAAAAAAAATCTTTTAGGCAGTCTCAATTTGTCACATTAAGATCCCAAATGGCCTCCAAAGCATCCCAATCCCCTTCTAAACTTTACCATGGGCCAGAATAGACATGATGCATTCTAATATAGCAGCCAAAGCTACTACCTGAGTAAGACATTTATACTCCAGCATGTACCAACCATTCCTCTAATCCAGTAAGGAGCTTTCACTCACTTTTTCTCATTCGTAAAAATCACATGACACATATGCAAAACTGCTTTAAGGTCACACAGTGCCTTTTATGTGAATCTTCTGATTACTCAGAGCTCCAAAATACATACCCAGATTAGAAAAATAGAGCTCAAAATAGAGCCTAGAGGCCTATAAAGTAAATAGTGAGGTATTCTCTCTCCTAGATTCACCTTGGACCTGAAATTCAAAAAAAATTTGAAAACCCTAAGAAAGTCTCAGTCTTAAAAGGTGCAGCTTGGCATAGTCATACTAATCTTGAAGTCAGGAAGATTTTAACTAGACAAATTATTTAATATTTCAATGCCCCTAGGCAACTCTTCAAAATTACAAGCTAGAGAAGAGTTACCTATCTGCATTGATAGACTTTTCCATGCCAATTAAATCACAGATCTGATGTAGAAAGAAGAAGGTGGGGAGGAGAATGAAAAAGAAGAATGGGGAAAAGAAAGGGGAGAGGAAAAGGAGAAAGGTAAGAAAGAGAAGAAAGGAAAAAGGAAAAAAAGGAGGAGAAAAAGGAAGAAAAGAAAGGGAAAGGACAAAAAGAGGGAAAGGGGAAGATAAGAGAAAAAGAGGGAGAAGAGGGGAAAAGAGGGATAGAGGAGAAAAGAGGGCAAAGAGAAAGAAAGAGAAAAGAGAAAGAATAAAAAGAGGAAAAGGAGAAAGAAAAAGAATAAAAGAAAGTGAAAAGAAGGAGAAAAAAGGGAAGGGGAAGAGCAAAAGAAAGAAAAGGGAAGAGGAAAAAAGAGAAAAAAAGATAAAGGTGGAGAGAAAGAGAAAAGAAGAAAAAAGGAACAAAAGAGGTAAAGAAGGGGAAAGGAAGAGGGGAAGGAGAAAAGAAAAAAAGAGGAAAGAGTGAAGAGGGTAAGAGAAGGGAGGGGAAGGAAATTCCTCAATTTTCACAGCTGAGAGAAACCTTAAAGATCACCTAGCCCAAGTTCCCCAAATTAATAAAAATTGCCCTAAGTCTCATGGCTCTATCACTGACTAGCCAGAACTAAAAGCAATGTCTCTGGATTTCAAACTCATGGGTTCTTTCCATTACATCATATAATATGTCAGTGATTTGAACTATGTTTGTACCCTTCTCAGTTGTTGGATATTTAAGTCAGTTACCAGTGACTGGCCTGGAACAAGATTCAAGGCATTTGTTATTGCTACCAGCTCCCAACTGACTGCCGCTACTTCAGTTCAACTCAATAAATATTTATTAGGTACTTCTGTATATAACTTTGTGACCCTTGGCAAATCATTTAATCCTTTTTACCTCAGTTTCCTCAACTGGAAAAATAGCTAGACAAGGAATCTCTACAGTATCTACAAAAAAAAAAACCCAACTAGGGTCATGAAAAGTCATACACATATGAAAAACAACTAAACTAAATATAGACAGCATTGTGCTACATGGTAGAGATTTATATTTTAGATAAAACATACTCCATATCCTTATAGATATTCCCAGTAGGGAGAAATGATACATATACAGGTAACTATCATATTTACTGCAATACGTGTCATCATATAATAAGCAGAATCATAGTATACAAGCTAAGATGTATATTAAAGAACTTTTTTTGGAGACAATCAAGGTTAAGTGATTTGCTATAGTCATATAGCAAGTAAACATTTGAAGCCATATTTGAACTCCTGACTACAGGGTAGGTGATTTATCTACTGTGCCACTTGGCCCCTTAGAGAACATTTTTTGCAAGTGAGAAAACTGAGGCTCACAGAGATGAA
The DNA here is from genome assembly GCA_023553655.1 of Myrmecobius fasciatus. Lineage (NCBI taxonomy): Eukaryota > Metazoa > Chordata > Mammalia > Dasyuromorphia > Myrmecobiidae > Myrmecobius > Myrmecobius fasciatus. The sequence goes on along the minus strand of JAJPUD010001701.1, from coordinate 300,530 downwards.
GGGATGTGCCCAGAGACTCACAGTTAACAGAACTAGGAAATGAATCCAATTCCTCTGACTTGCAAATTGAGCACACTTTCTCAATACATTGGAGAAGTACCGATGAAATACTCCAGCAACTAAAAGAAAAATGCTTGTTTCTGATGATGGGAATCAGAGAAGACCTCATGGGAGAGGTAACATTTACTTAGAGTTTCAAAAAATGGATAGGAATTAGGCAAGTGAAGAGGAAGATGGAAAGTAGTTTGAACAAAGATTCAGAGGATGCAAAGTATGGAGTAGGTATGGAGGCCAGCAAGTAGTAAACTCTGAGTGGAACATGGGATTAAATGAAGGCGTAGAGTAGAAATAGGACTCAAGAAAGAGGGTGGCACCAGATTGTACAAGGCCTTGAATGCCAAGTAGAAGATTATATCTCCTTTCACAGGAAAGGAAATCAGGAAGAGGAAACAAGAGACAAGACATCATGGTCTGCCTGGCATTTTTCCCATGATGTTAGACTGTCCTTGCCCAGAACAGGATATACCTGGCATTTGAGGAAGATCCATATAACTTACTTTTCTACAACAGGAGAACTCCAAGGTTGTTGGAGGAAATGAAGCTTGACTTTTCTCCTATTTTCTTCCTCTTTTAGCAAGCAGTGAAGAGATATTGGCTCCAAGTTAGGTACAGAAACATCAGTACCCAACTTATGCCAGCAATGTTGCCAGGTTTCCTATGGAAAGAATCACGAGCCTCAAGGGAAATTGGCATATTTCTTCTAAGAACATTCTCTTATTTAAATCCCACATTTTCATAAGCATTTCATGCTTTCCTTCCTGAATTACCAATTGTTCATCTTCTGTTTCCTCAGGAAACAGAGGTGCTTCGTCAAAGAATATAATGGAAAGAGCAAGGGAGTTGAAGTGAGGAGACAGTGGTTCAAGATTGACTTTGCTACTTGTATAATTATGGACAACTTCCCTCTGGCCTTCAGCTTCTTCATCTATACATAAGAAGGTCAGATTAAATAACTTTTAAGATCCTTCTAGACCTAAATCTCTGATTCTGGATTTCCTCTAAAGATTCCCAACCTATCTTAGTCAATGCAGCTAACAGAAGCAAGCAAAGCATAAGAGTTGTTCTATTAGCCAATGAATATCTTACCACAGAGGTAACTGATATAATTAATCTGTCAGTCATTCCATAAGCATTTATTAAGTTTTTATTATGTGCCAGGCATTTGCCAAGTGTTAAGGACACAAGGAAAAACAAAAATAGTTCCTGTTTCAAAGAATACACATTCTAATGGGAGATATAGCTAAATATATAATATATATACAGCATATGAGAAAAACTAATCTGAGACAGGACTGTATTAGCAGCTGAGGAAATGAAGAAAAACACCTTACAGAAAGTGAGATTTTTGGCTAAGTCTTAAAGAAAGCCTAAGAAAACCAGAGACAGAGTTGAGGGGTCACAGCATTTCAGGAGTGGATAACAGTCAGTAAGGAGTCAGAGAATTGGAATGTCACCATCAGAGAATTGCAAGTAGGATGATGTCACCAAGTCATAGGGCACAAGGAGAGCAAAAGGTAAGAAGACATGAAGACCACAAAGCATACAGGTTATGAAGAGTTTTAAAAGCCAAATAGAGGATTTTACAATTGATTCTGGAAATAAAAAGGAACCACTGGAGTTCATTGGAAGGGGAAGAGGAGGATGAAAGAGGGGGAGGCACTTTGGTAAAGAAGGGGTGACATGGCTACCATTTAGAGAAGGTAGTCAATACATTGTCAACACTTTGATAAATCATCTTGGCAAATGAGTGAAAGATAGATTAGAAAGGGGAGGTTGAGATTAGGATACCAGTTAAAAGGATATTGAAATAGGTGAAGTGGAAGGTAATAAGGGCTTGAACCATGATGGAAGTTATTTAAGTAGAGATAAGGTTAAAAAAAATTATAAGATTTGGAAACATATTGGATATGTAAGATGAATGAAAGTGAAGGATGACACTGAGTCTTTGAGCCTAGGTGACCAAAAAATTTTTGGAAAAGAGGAGTATTTAGAGGGAAAAATTAATGAGTTTAATTTTGAATATGCGGAGTTTGAGATGTCTACAGAATAACCAGCTTGAAATGTTCATTGGGCAGTTGGTTATTGGGACTGGAGCTCAGATGCATAGAAATAATAACTGGATCCATGGGGACAATAATATTTGTAGAGCTTGCCAAATAGGATTATGAGGATCAAATGAGATAATACATAAAAACACTTTGCAAACATTAAGGTACTATATAAATGACAGTTACTATTTTTTCTAGTTTAAAGGTAATAATAATAATAATTAAACCCTTGGGAAGTTAACAAAATAAGAAATCATCAAGATAATATAGAGAGAGGAAAAAAGGATCCAAGACAGAACTTAGGGAACACTCATGGTGAATAAGCATAACCTAGATGAAGATTCCTCAAAGGAGGTTGAGAAGCAGTCACACAGGAGAACCAGGAGGGAGTAGTATCACAAAAAGAGGCAGTGTCTAGGAGACAGTGATCAGTGGTGCTTAATGCTACATTAAGCTCAAGAATGATGAGGATACAGACACATTAATCTTAATATACATACATACACACAAATTATATATATGTGTATATATGTACACATATATACACATATATATACATATATATATATATCATGGCAGCTTCAAAGGTTCAGATTGTAGGAAAAACAGCTCAAAATTTGCATGCCTGTGTAATGAACTGAGAGTCTGGAAATCTGGGATTCTTCCATTAATCTAATTTAATAAACTTTTCTTAAGCACATATTATTTGGCAGGGCATTCTGTTAGACATGGAGGATGAAAAAAAATCAATCTAATCATTCCACATGCCAGCCTCTCAAATATTTGAAGATGACTATCGTGTCCTCCTCCTTAAATTTTCCCTTCTCCAGACTAAACACCTCCAATTCCTTTATCTTGGCAAAGATATTGGAATTATTTGTCATGTCTTTCTCTAGTTCATTTCATTGAAGAGGAAACTGGAACATAGGTTAAGTGATTTGCCCAAGATCACAGAGCTTGTTAAGTATATGAAGCCAGATTTGAATTTATCTTCCTGATTCCAGACCCAGAACTCAATCTACTGGTCCAGTTACCTTCCCAAGGTCAAGAATACCTAAGTTCAAATCTCACCTCAGTCACTTCACCTCTCTCTGCCTCAGTTTCCTCATCTTTAAATGAGAATAATAATAGCACTTACCTCCCAAGGTTGTTATGAGGATAAAATGAAATATTTATACAGTATTTTTTTGTTTTTTAATATTTTACTTTCCCTCCAGTTCCATATAAAGACAATTTTTAGCATTGACATGTTAAATTTTAAGTTCAAAATTTTTCTCTCTCATCTTCCCTCCCCCCCTACAACAGTAAGCAATCTGATATATGTTATGTATGTTATCATGTAAAACACATTATCATATTAGTCCTGTTGTGAAAGAAGACTGAGACCCAAAGTGAAAAATAGTATGCTTCAGTCTTTCTTTCTCTGAAGGAAGACAGCATTTTAATTATTATTCTCTTGGAATTATCTTGGATTTGTATATTGCTAAAAAATAGCCAAGTCACTTACCATGGTTTGTCATACAATATTGCTATTACCATGTACAATGTTCTCCTAGTTCTGCTCATTTCATTGGCATCAGTTCATTTAAGTTTTTCTGAAATTTGCCTACTCATCATTTCTTATATCAGTTATGTTCCATTACAACCAAATACCACAATTTGTTTAGCTATTTTCTCAATTTCCAATTCGTTGCCACCACAAAAAGAGCTGCTATAAGTGTTTTTATACAAATAGGTTCTTACCCCTTTTTGTAAAGCACTTTGCAAAACTGTAAGCACTACTAAAACCATCTTATTAGATTCATTCCAATGTTCTAGTCTGTCAAGATGTTTCTAGATCTTAATTCTTTCATCTGGACTTTCAGCTATCTTATTCAGGTTTATGCCAAAAATGCCTTAATCCAAGTTACAGACAAAAATCTTAATCACCACAGGGTCAATTATAGATCTCTGGATATTCCACTAGAGACCTACCAAGCTGATATTAAATCATGAAAAAGTAATTCTTATATCTATTTGCATTACCTAGTCCACATCTCTCTAGCTTTTCCACCAGAACAATATTAGGGTTTGTTTTTGTCAAATGCTTTAAATTGCATCTATAGCATTTCCCCTCCATTGCTTGACTATTCTTTTTCAGTATCCTTATCTGGATCTTTATCTAGATTACATGCACGAATGAATGTTCCCTCAAAGACTCTATCCTGGGCCCTCTTCTATTTTCTCTCTGAAAGATTTCACTTGTTCTCATAAGTTCTTATGGATTCAATTTATTTCTAAGTAATTCTCAATTATCTAACCCTAAGCTTTCTTCTGATCCCTAGTCCCACATTACCAACTACCTAGTGGATATCTCAAGCTAGGCGTCTTATAGAAATCTCATACTCAACATGTTCAAAACTAAACTAATTATCTTTCTCTCAAAACCCTCCCATCTTTCTGACTTTCCTATTACTATGTGATATATACTATATATCATCCTTAAGGTCACTCAGGCTTAAGTGTCATCCTCGACTCCGCAATCTCTCTCACCTCCTATATCCTACCAGTTATCAAGTATTGTCAATTAAATAAATATAAGCAAGTATAATTATATAAACAAAAATGTCAATAAAAATGTATACACATTCATACATAAATACATATTGGTCAGGGTAGCCTCCTTCAGTGTGTTTTGATAATGGTTGGAAGATTATGATAAGAAAAACAAATAAATATTGAAAAATATATTGCATGCTATAAAATCAACTATCAGTATAGAAATCAATAACATGCATTATCATGAAAAGAAAATTGAATTTAAAAATAACAGATGCTATGTAAGTCTGACACACACACATAAAAATTAAACAGAAGCATAACTGCATAGGAGACAAAGTTAACAACTGAGGCCTTCAAACCTCCCTATTAGCATCTTTTCTCTTTACCCCATGACATCTACTAAATGATGACTATTCAGTTCTGGAGACTCACATAGGCACACATTATACTGACAGATAAAAATTAGGAAGCCTTCCTCAATATTATAAAGTCTTGGGGCAGCTAGGTGGTACAATGGATAGAGCACCAGCCCTGAAATCAGGACAACCTGAGTTCAAATCTGATCTCAGACACTTAATACTTGTCAGCTGTGTGACTCTAGACAAGACTTAACCCCAATTGCCTCAGCAAAAAAAAAAAAAAGATTATAAAATCTTAGGCAAGAAACTGAATATCTTAAGGGCACAGGTGGTGGTTTCTTCGCTGCTGCCAACTGAAAACCAGGAATGCTAAAGAGAAAGGAGAATTTGGGAATTGAAAAATTGTCCAATAAGATGGAGTCTGAGAAAAAGATTTGGATTTCTGGGCCCCTTTTTAAAATACTAGCTCTGTTAAGAATATATTTGCCTGCAACATCAATATTATAGGACAATCAATTTTGATGAACATGACTCTTTCCAATGAGATGATGGATGCCAGGTCCAGTGATTTTGTGATGAAGAGAGCCATCTACACCCAGAGAGAGGACTATAGGAACTGAATGTGGACCACAACAACATAACATTCTCATTCTTTTTGTTGTTGTTTGCTTGCATTTTGTTTTCTTACTCATTTTCTTTCCTTTTTGATCTGATTTTTCTTGTGCAGCAAGAAAATTGTATAAATGTTTACACATATTGGATTTAACATATATTTTAACAAGTGTAACATATTTTGGATTGCTTGCCATCTAGGGGAGGGGGTAAAAGGAAGGAGGATAAAATCTGAAACACAAAACTATGCAAGGGTCAATGTTGAAAAATTACCCATGCATATGTTTTGAAAATAAAAAGCTTTAAAAAAAAGAATGTATTTGCTTGGAGTTTTGGCAAAAGGTCTTTAAGACAAACTTGTCCATGTATACACTAAATTAAATCCACAAAAGGTATTTATCTTCTATACTCAAAGAATAACAGGAAGTGATCAAGTAGAAATACAGCAAAAGGAGTTGCCAATAAAAACAAGTTATCAAACATCTGTACTATCCTATCTATATACATGTTGTGATGAGATAAGAAGGGAAAGGAGAGGAGACTGAGACAAGTCAGACCTGCACCTTGTTCTTCTACATTAAATGTTAGAATAAAAAGAGGCACTCAAAAGTAATTGAAGAATTACCAAAAGAAAGTTTACTCAGCCCTGACGTAGAAAAAGATATTTAACAGAGATACAGTAACACTTAGCTCCAGTAGATATGCCATATGGAGACATATCAGGCTATTAGGCAGGTTCTAGTGACTCATATGATCTTGGAAAATCTTCCATATCTGAAGGACACTCACCCTATGTGACAAAACTTAGCAAGACGCAACTACTTTATTCAAATATCTGAAGGACTGGTAAAGGGTTTAGGTTTGTTCTCCTTGAACCTAAAAGGCAAAAGAAGGATCAAAAGTTGCAAGGTGGCAGATTTAGGCTTGATAGAAGGAAAAACTTCCTTAAAGTTAGAGTTATTCAAAAATGGGAGATTCCTTGCTCTCTAAAGGTCTTTAAGCGAAGGCTGGGTGACCTCATATTAAGATATGATAGAAAGAATTATTATTCAGTTTCATGATGGCATGGTTGCAGGAGTTCTGGTTGAAGGACGATGTTCTTGTACTTTCCCAGTCACCAATGGAGTAAAATATGCTTGCTCCCAAGCTCTTCAACATGATGTTTTCTATGATCTTGTCAAGTGCCTTCAACAAGCATGGAAAATAGCATCAGATCATCTTACACCATTGACGGAAACTATTTAACTGGAAAAGGCTACAAACCAAAAACAAAGTGAAGGGAGAGTCAGTACCACAATCTTTTGTTTACAGATGATTGTGCACTCAATAGTTTCTGAAACCGAATTGCACCAAACCATCTACATATGGAACCATTGATCACAGTAAATGGAGAAATTTTGAATGATATAGAACATTTAACCTTGGCAGTATACTTTCCAGGGAAATCTATATAAATGATAAAGTTGATGCAAATATTTCCAGAGTTAGTTTAGTGTTTGGGAAGCTCTGAAAGAAAGTATAGGAGATAAGAGGTATCAGGACTGCATGCAAAACTGAAGGTCTATAGAGCCATTGTGCTGACTATATTATTGTATGTCTGTGAAACCTGGACAGTCTATCAGTGCCATGGAAGAAAACTTAATTTCTTCCACTTGATTTATGTCAAGAAAATCCTGAAGATTCCTATCAAAATGAGGTACCAGATAGTGAGTCTTCTCTATAGCTAAACTGCCAATAATTCAAACTCAATTGCAGAAAATACAATTCTAATGGTCAAGCCATGTAGCCTAAATACCAGATATGTTTACCCAAAAAAAATTATTTTACAGAAAATTTGCCCAAAGTAAGTATTCATGTGGAGATCAAAAGAAAAAGGACACCCTCAAGGTATCTCTGAAAAACTTTAATATTGACATGGGAAACACTAACACAGAATCACTCAGAATCATGTGTCTGCATCAAAGGTATTAAATTCCATGACCAAAGAAGAAATGTAGAAGCACAAATGAAATGTGAACTACTCAGATCCAGAACAACTTTCATCCCAAATGTCCTAATTACCATTTGTGCCTGATCTGATAGTGCCTTCCAAATTCAATAGCTTGAACATACAATACTTTGACCTCAATGTCATGATGCCACTGTTCTTCTTCAAAAATGAAGGATGAACAGCCACATACCTCTTAATAGAGACTGAGATTATGTCAATTTTTTGCTTTCCTTGTCACACTGTTGAATTATATTGAATTTGCAATTCACTTAAGCTCTTAGATATCATCTTCACATAACTATTGTTTATCCACTCCTTCTTTTATTCCCATATTGTGCTTGTGAAGTTGGTTTTTTAAGCAATGTTTACATTTATCTCTATTCAATTTTATTAAAATCAGCCATCATTCTTGCTTACCAAAACTTTTCTGAGTCTTCAGGAAGACAAAGAGTAGACGTATACATTTACTTGACAGACTTTTCAGTAAACTTCAAAACTAGGTTCCTTATACTCACTTTTCTGGCTACTTTGTAATTGTGAAATATGCTCAAGTTTTCGTGTATAAATAAATTCATTTCAAATTTATAGCTTTTTCAACTTTAAGCACTAGCTATCTAAACATTTATTAAATATAGGGGAAGAAGGCAAAGAAAGATACATTAGATAAAGAATCACAATAATAATTTTTGACCTTTGAGAAGTTCCAAAATATTTCCTCTATTAAGAACATTATGAATAGGAGAGAGCTCATTTCTCTAATACCAAAATTAACCAGATTGTCCTCATGCTCAAGAGTTTGGTTATTTCCAAAATATTAACTTTTTATTTAAGCTAAAAGTGAAAACAGTTTTTCAGAACTAATGATCAAAATTCTCAAGGCAGAAGTTAAAATATTTTTCTTCACACCAAAAACCCAAATACAGTAACCTAAAAGAATTCAATATTCTATTCAAAGTCCATAGCATTCCCTGTAACTTGTGGAAAACTACAAATGAAAATGTGTCTATCCAAATCAAGAGTAGCAATGTTACTAAGGAAAGAGGTACTATTGACCATCTTTCCTTTAGGATGTGAGAGTGCAACAGCTCCTTTTTCCAGTCATGTAGGACTTTGATGTACACAAATACCTGCAATAATTTTTAGAATTAGCACATCAGAGAGGGAAGAATGGCATTTGGCATTAGAAACAGGAGTGATCAGTTAGGAGGATCAGGGAGAGCTATGTGGAAAAGGGAGCATACAAACAGATTCCAAAGGAAGGAAGGATTTTGACATGTGACAGTGTAGAGCAAGACCATTCCACACAGAAGACTGGCCTATGCAAATATATAAAGGATGCAACTAGAAAACAATAAGTAGTCAATTTTGGTTGCATCATCTAATGCATAAAGGGAAATAGTGCATGATAAAAATTGAAAAGTAGATTGGAGTCAGATTGTGGAAGGGTTCTGAATGTCTGAAGTACCATTATGGATATAGGTGGCACAGTGGATAGTGCACTGAGTTTAGAGTCAAGAAGATCTAAATTCTAATCTAGTTTTAGACACTTACTAGCTTGAGTGATCTTGGATATGTCAATTAACTTCTGTTTGCCTCAGTTTCTTCAACTGCAAAATTGTGATAATGATAGCACTTACCTTGCAGGATTGTTATGAGGACTAAATAAGGTAATATTTGTAAAGCACTTATCATGGTGCCTGGTCCATGGTAGATGCTAAATAAATATATATTTCCTCCTTTCTTTCCTTTATCACTGGGAAATAATTGAAGGTTTTTAAGGAGAAGAAAAAACAGATTTATGAAATCGATAGATTACTTTACCTTAAGTGTAGAGCAAGCTACGCAATGTGGAGTAGAAGAGATTCAAGATACAAATAAACTAGTTAGAAATCTGTTCAAAAGAAAGAGGTAATAATGATATGAACTAGGAAATGGCAAAAGGAATGGGAAGTAGAGAATGGAGACAAAAGATATATCTTAGAAGCAAATTCGATAGGACTTGGTCATTAAATGGATGTTTGGGGGTAAGGAAAAGGAAAAAGTTAAATATGTCTAAGATTTTGAACCTAAATGACCAAAAAAATGGTCATGCAGTAAACAGAAATGCAGAAATTATAGACTGATAAGTATAACTGTGAGTGAGTCACCTTATCTTTCTGATCCTTGTTCTCATCTTCTGTAAATTATTCCCCCATAGGGGATGTGGGAAAGCTGGGACACTGATACATTGTTGGTGGAACTGTGAACAGATCCAACCATTCTGGAGAGCAATCTGGAACTATGCTCAAAAAGTTATCAAACTGTGCATACCCTGTGACCCAGCAGTGTTTCTACTGGGCTTGTATCCCAAAGAGATCTTAAAGGAAGGAAAGGGCCCCACATGTGCAAGAATGTTTGTGGCAGCCCTTTTTGTAGTGGCTAGAAACTGGAAACTGAATGGATGTCCATCAATTGGAGAGTGGCTGAATAAATTATGGTATAGGAATGTCATGGAATATTTTTGTTCTGTAAGAAATGACCAGCAGTATGATTTCAGAGAGGCCTGGAGAGACTTGCATGAACTGATGCTGAGTAAAATGAGCAGAACCAGAAGATCATTATATACAGCAACAATATTACATGATGATCAATTCTGATGGACATGGCTCTCTGCAACAATAAAATGTCTCAAACCACTTTCAATTGTTCAGTGAAGAAAGCCATATACACCCAGAGAGAGGGATATGAAATGTGGACAACATAACATTTTCATGTTCTCTATTGATGTTTGCTTGCATTGTATTTCCTTTCTCTAATTTTTTTTCTTCTTGTAGATACGATTTTTCTTACACAACAATAAGTGTGGAAATATGTATACATATATTCAACTTGTCAAGTATTTTAACATAATTAACATGTAGTGGACTTCCTGCCATCTGGGGGGGGAGGGAACTGGGGGGGGAAATTTGTAACGGAAAGCTTTGTAAAGATCAATGCTAAGGAACTACCCATACATATGTTATACAAATAAAAAGCTTTAATAAAAAAAATTATTCCCCCTTGCAGGGTTATTGTGAAGATAAAGTTAAATGATTTATGCAAAAGCTTTCAGAAATTGTAAAAACCCTTTAACAAATCTAAAGGATTGTGAAGTATGTTATCAACATTGTTATTATTAACAGTAAAAAAGGAGTACTCTTAACTGATCTGCTCATTCTAATGTTTCACTACTTTAATACACCTGGGGATTATATACCCTCTTGTATTGACTGGACAGATTGTTACTACCATAGAAAGAAAGTGAGACCAACATAATCACCTTCTTTCTGTTTCCTATAGGTACCCAGGAAGGCCAAGGGACATTCTCTCTGGGGGTGTGTGCTTGGAATGTTCCATAAAAATGTCACAGTAAGTACAGGGATGGTCCATGGGTATATATGTTTGTCATTTAATAGTGCAGAATAGTAACCCTTTCAAAAAATCTAAACTTACCAGATCAATCTGGAGGTAATTGTTTGCTTTACAAGGGAGTTGATTTGTATCTATTCAAAGATCACTATTTACTTATGTAACCTGTGGCCCAGAACCACAGCTCTGAGTTTAAATGTACCACTTTCAAACTTGAGAGCTTCTTAGAAAAACTCTTTCATTTGTTGTCTCACAGAAGGAGTCTTCCTGGGAATACTAGTAGATGATTCATAACTAGATCTTTACAGAAAAGATAGATAAGCCCATCATTCTGGCTAATAAAACTTAGAATAAATCTAAGCAGAAAACTTCAAAATCTGATTGGATGTAGTGGGGATTATAAACAAACTTACTTTGGGGGACTTTTGACTTACCTAGAAATAAGTTCTTCTTCAAAAAAGGAAAGAAAGCACTTACAGTCACTAAGAAAGTTGAATCTTTCCCTAGTCAATTTCACCTCCTAGGGATCTATCCCAACCTAGGTTCATAAAATCTTGTGGTTAAGCATCCCCATCCCACCAAGAAAAAATGTATTTTGAACCCTTAGAAAGTTGACCCATTTCCTTCTAGGGAGCTAATGAATTATTCCAAAAAAAGAAAAAAATCAGCTCTCTAGTGATTCCTGCCCTTTAGTAGAAGAGAAGGAATCCATCCAAAGGGTGGTACTATGAGGTCTAGAATACTCTATTTTGGAGAGATGAGATGTATCATAAGAAAAAAGAAAAAAAGCATTCATAGGAATAAACAGAAGGAAGGTCAGAAATGAAGCACAGATAAGCAAGATATCTTTGAAAATTTCATGTTGAATTTATTATAGACATAAAAGGAAAAGCAAGCTGTATATAATAGCAATTCATGGTGTCAGGTACAATCCTCTTTTTCTATCCTGTTTTTTATATGGAAATGCTCATTTTGTTTGGTTATAAGTTAAAAATAAAAACAATAATTACTTTTAAAGGAAAAGGAATTTACTAATTATCTATACCACTGGAAAATAAAGAAAAATTGCTTCAACTATTTATAGGCTCAGATGCATATCTGCCGTGTTCTGCAGCTTTCTGTCAAATTAAATACAGCCTATCCTATCCTATCATATATTCAAGTATTACAAACCTGAGTGTTTGCATCAGATTTGAAGGCCCTTTTATTTACAGAGATATAGATAAACTATATTCTGATGTTCCTATAAGAGAGTCAGCCTGGGTAGAAAGAATAAGAGGGGGTAGAGCCAAACCCTGGTATTTCCAAGAAGAAACCACATTGGATCATAAGGGAGAAGTTAATACTGAGAAGTTTCCCAGACTGCACATCATTCATATAATACCAAAGTTATTCTTTGTTTCTGAAGCACAAATCACAAGAAATAAGGATTAAAATATCTTTGAAAAACTTGTGCAAATCAATGGAAAAAGAAAATTCCATTTATAGAAATTCACTTAATACGCAACTCTTAAACAACAAATAAAGCAAAGAGTTCCATTAAAAGTCATTGCCATTTTATTGTGATTTCATTGAGTTGTGTTCTATTTCATTTCCCTCACAGAACAAAGAGAAAAACCACCAGAGTTTCTCTGACCATCAATTCTCCAGTCCATGAAGTTTCCAATGGCTATGTGCCCCGTCCTAGTTTCTCTTCCTTAGTTCAGCCATTATCGATGGACCTCCAGAGGGTAGGTTGGATTTCAAACCTTTTACAAAGTTCTCTATAACAGATAAGGAGGCATAGACAGACAGGGTACATCAAAAGCCATTTTCTTGAAAAGTGTGAGCAAGGAATGCTTCTCAGCTGTGCTTCCAAAAAAAATGACTGATAGCAAACAGAATTAATTTGAGAGCACTGTCCAGGTCAACTTGGCCATTTGTCACTGTTTCTAAGAGCTAGATTCCCAGACAGACTATGCCAGCTATCCAGGAATGGAATTCCCCTGTAATTGAAAAGAAAAAGGCAATAAGCCTTTTTTTAAAACCCAAGAGATCTAACATGAACAAATGTACAGGGATTTAGAGGCAAAGAATATTGTATTTCACCATCTCAGCTGGTGGAAGTAGTAGGAGATAAATGAAGAAAGGGTGGGGAGGATTCAGAACAGAATTTCTTTTTTCTGCCATCTGGCTTCTAATTTTAATCATTCAACCAAAATTGTTCTCTCCAAAGTCACTTACAATCTTTAAAATGCCAAATAGTCTTTTCTCAATTCTTATCTGTCTTCATCTTTGACACTTTTGATCAAATTATTCTCCTGGATAGTCTCTTCTCTCCATCCAGGTTTTCATAACCATGCTCTCTCCTGGTTCTTCCTCTACCTGCCTGACCACTCCTACCTACTCAATCTCCTTTGCTTTCCCAAGTAGCAGTGGGCTTTAAAGAAGCACCAGTCTTTTCAGAAAGTTAAGACACTCTTGAGTGATGGGAGTGAGAAAGTATAATAAAATTGACTCAGTGAGTGGTCAGTATCCACCTGGGCTTTACTATAGTGAATTACTACATTTTTCGCCTTCTTGTTTCCTGAAACAGATGTCAAGTCCCTGCAGCAGCTTATCTGGATCCATATGTGGAATACTCCCCATCTTTACCAAGGTAGTTTATCAATACAGCATAGCCAAGCTTAGAGTTCCTGTATAAATCAAGAAATGGGGACCTATTGTGGTCCATGGCCATGGAAAGAAGCAGAACACTGACAGCTCACATCAGCACCCTGACCCAATGCACTGCTGCCAAACACACACACACACACACACACACACACACACATAAACACATGCACACATCCCAAGACCGGGATGAAAAACTCAGATTTTATATACTCTTGAAAAAGATTTATTTTTATTTATAAGGGGACATAAAATCAGATATGTCCATGAAGCCAATTTGCCAACAAATGTTGTTCAACAATGCTTTTTATATAGCACCAGGGAGACACACATTACATTTTCTATGGATATGTATGTGTTGTGTGCGTTTTAGTCACTTATACCAGCAAATAAAGTGTTCTCAGTAAAACAAAAACAAAACAAAAAAAAAAAAAGAAAGAAAGAAAGAAATGAGGACCTAGAGGGAAGAAGTGGGAGTTGCAAGGAATCCTAAAAGTTATCTAACCCTTTACACAGGGTTGCATTTAGTAAATGCTTAACAAATCTTTATTCAGTTGAAATAGTTTAGCCTTTCCATTTCATAAATGAAAAAGCTCAATAAAAGAGGTATAAAATGATTAGTCCAAGACTACACAGGCTAGTGGTTTGTACTAGATTCTCTTGATTCTTGTTCTATAACAACATTCCTGTCATCAAGGACATATTTATGCTTCCATGCATCCCACTCAACCCCAAAAGACAGTGAGGATACCTGGAACATCCAAATATCCCTTTCTGGTGATGTCTTTGAAACAAAGAAGAATTTGTTATGTTTGAATCAGAATCAAAAACCAACTTTCACAGAACTTTTCATACTGGAGATAGGAGACAAAATTAAGGAATATTGCAGCAGACACAGGTAAGGATCTGGGCATCCAGCATTTTCCCCATGCTTCTGGACCCCTTCTCATCTCAACCTGATGCAGAACCAGATCTCAGAAACAAAGTCCAGGTGGGAGATTCTACTAGAAATACAAGAGAGTAAGTAAAGCAGGCAATTTAGGAGGATGGAAAGAATACTGGATTAGAAATCAAAAAACCTAGTTTCAAATTCTGTCTCTGCCATGTCTGAACTGAATGACTTTGAGCATATCCTTTCTCATCTACTAGAAGAGGTATGAAGTTTCATCCAGGTCTGATAGTCAACAGTCCTACAAGTGCCTGCCATTGGCAGGATAGAAGGATCAGGGGGAAAAAAACTTCATTTGTACTTAGTTCAGGAAGAGTACTTGGGAAGGTCAACTTTAAAATAGACCCTCAGAAAGCTCATAGATAACACCCACTGTCAAAAAAGAAGTTCAACTACTTCCCACACATTTCCTTTTTTCTCCTTAATCTCTCTCTTGTCATTGATCTGGGGACAGTGGGAAAATGGCTGGATTTGTATGCAGAGATCTAGGTTCAAATCTCAGCTCTGCAATTCGCTTCCTATGTATTCTTGATCAATTTACCTCTTTGGGTTTCAATTTCTTCATCTGTGAAACAAGAACATTTAATTCAATTAGCCCTAAAGTCCCTTCTAGCTCTAAATCTATAATAATGTAAACAGAAATGGCTCATATCTGTGACACCTTAAAATTATTTCTCTGTAAGAAGATTTTACAAAGTTTGATACAAAAAAAATTATCATCCTCATTTTACAGATGAGGAAGCTGAGGATCAGAAAAGTGAAGTAATTTATCCCTGGTCACACAGGTCAATAGCCAAGATTTGAGCCCAGGTATCCGGGCTTTTGTACTCTCTCTTTTTTTTTGTTTTCTTTTTTTCATTTATGTATTTATTTTAATTCATAGTATTTTATTTTTCCAAATACATGCAAAAATAGTTTTCAACATTCACCTTTGCAAAACATTGTTTCAAATTTTTTTCCCTCTCTCTATCCTCTTTCCCTCTTTCCCCTCTTCCCTAGACAGCAAGCAATCCAATATAGGTTAAACACGTGCAATTCTTCTAAACATATCACCATATTCATCATGCTGCTCAAGAAAAATCAGATCAAAGGGGGGAAAACATAAGAAAGAAAAACAAACAAATAACAAAAAAGATGAAAATACTATGCTTTGATTCACATTCAGTCTCCCTAGTCCTCTCTCTCTGGATGCAGATGGCATTTTCCTAACCAAGTCTATTAGAATTGCCTTGTATCACCTCACTGTTGAATGAGCCTAAGAGCCAAGTCCATCACAGTTGATCATCACATAATCTTGTTACTGTGTACAATGTTCTCTTGGTTTTACTTATTTCATTTAGCATCAGTTCATGTAAGTCTTTCCAGGCTTTTTTGAAATCCGCCTGCTCATCATTTCTTATAGAACAATAATATTATAGCACATTCATATACCATAACTTATTCAACCATTCTCCAATTGATGGGCAACCACTCAATTTTCAATTCCTTGCCTCTATAAAAAGAGCTGCTTCTTGTACTCTTTCTGTGGCATCCTGTTTGCCTCTCTCCTGAGTCTCTAATAATAAGGGGAGCTCGAATAGTTTTTCCCTCTGACTTAAAAGCAGGTTGTAGTTTTACTAGAACTCTTGTGACAAAGACAAAAATGGGATAAAGTTAAAGGAAAAATAACAACCAAATATTATTTTTTTCAAGAGTTTACTTCAAGTTTACATCTAAGTAGCCTAGTAAATCCTGAGTCCAAATCTAAATTTAGACATTTATTAACTCTGAGACCCTGGAAAAGTCACTTAACCTGACTATGCCTTACTTTCCCCATCAGGAAATGTGTATAACAGTAGCACCTACCTCTCAGTGTTGTGATTAGGATAAAATGAGATAACATTTATAAAGTACTTTGAAAACCTTAAAATGCTATATAAGTGCTAGCTAATATAATAATAATTATATACATATATCTATACATATATTTATATAACCCTTCATATTTTTCAAAATGCTTCTATATTTATTATTTCATTTAATCCTAACAACTTCAATCTAGGCAAAGTAGTTATAATTATTTGCCATTTTACAAGTGATGAATTTGAGATTCTAGCAATGTACATTATCATTTGTTTAAGACCATATAGCTAGGTGGCACATACAGCAGTAGATAGAGCTGGAGCAGGAAAACCTGAGCTCAAATATAGCCTCAGAGATTTACCAGCTGTGTGATCCTGGGCACTTAACCCCAACTGCCTCATCAAAAACAGAAAAACAAAGTAGTACTCCTGGAGTTAGATTTAAAAGAAAGAAGACTAGTGAAGGGAATTTCTAGGCAAGGAGCTCCTCAAATGAATGAAATCCCTGATCTGGAAAAAATAGAATGTCCATTTACCCCAAGGACTCCTTCACATGATAGGGTATAGCATTATTAAGTCATTCTTTTAATGGAGTTGTGTTTATCCTTCAGCCTCTACAAGACATCACTGCAACAAAGGGCCAGTTTGTTGTGTTTGAATGTCGGGTCCAAACCCAAGGTGGTGTTCATGTTCACTGGTACAAAGGTGAAGAGCAAATAGTAGACTCAGATGACTTCCGGATTCTCAGGAAAAGTATGTGGATTAACTTTTCTATTTTCTCTGAATTTTTTTTTCCTAAGGAGAATATATCCAAATACAAGTAGAATAAAATTCATGCATCTGTATATTCCTTTATTTGTTAAAATGTCACATATGATATAAGCAATATCAATAAGCATTTATTCAGCAGTTATGTGACAAGCACTATAAGAGCTGGAGATGCAAAGAAAGGCAAAACACTGGTCCCTACCCTCAAGGCATTCTTAATTCTAATGGAAGAAATAACATGCAAATAACTAGGTACACATAATATAATTTGAAGCCATTTTCTGTGAACTCTCTCTTCACATCCTATCACTTATATTTGCTATAATCTCTTCCTTTACCCCTTTCTCACAAGGTGATCTTGAGAGCCTTATTCAAGGCTAACCCTTCTTTCTGTTCAAAGGATCTCATTCCATCGTGTGTCCTCCATCAGATTACCCCCTCTGTCATTCTCTCTCACTTACTTTCAAATCTCTTTCTCTCTGTCTACTGGCCCCTTCTCTACTGCCCATAAGCATACCCCCCTTCCTTACCTAACTTCATAAAAACCTTTATTTGATCCTTCTCCACTATCATCCAAAAGCTCTTCTATTTTTGTGGCTAAATTCCTGTCTACAATAGGTATAGCCACTTTCCTCTCACTCTTTTCTTACTACTTCTCTTACAATCCAGCTTCCAACCTCATCATTCCACTGAAACTGCTTTCTCCAAACTTACCAATGATCTCCTAATTGTGAAATCTAGGCCTTTTCTCAATCTTCCTTCTCTGTAACTACTCTGTAGCCATTGACATTAATAAGTTTCCTCTTCTCCTTAATATTCTTTTCCTATAACTTTTCAGGATAGTATTCTTTCCTAGCCTCCTTTTACCTATCAGACCATTCCTTCTCAGTATCCTTTGCTGGATCCTCATGCAGATCATATATTCTACCTATAGGGTTCTGTCCTAGGCCTATTTCTCCCTATATACTTCTTCACTTGGTGATTTCATCAGCTTCTATATATTGAATTACTATGCTAATGATTCTCAAATCTACCTATCCTACCCTAACCTCTCTGTTAATCTCACATCTCCAATTGTCTTTCAGAAATATAAAAATAGATGTCCAGTAGACACCTTAAACTCAACATGTCCAAAACCAAACTCATTATCTTCCCCCCTAAACTTCCCCTACTTCAAATTTTCTTATTATTGTATAGAGCAACACTGTTTTCCCAATCCCTCAAGCTCAAAATCTAAGTATTTCTCTGGATTCCTCACTATCTCTTATGACCATCCTATATCCAATTTGTTGCCAAGGCCTATCAATTTCAATTTCACAACATTTCTCAAATATGTCCCCTCTGTCCTCAGACATTGCCACCATTCTCATAGAGGCCCTCATCCCCTCATGCTATAGCAATGGCCTGCTGGTGGATTTCCCTGCTTCAAGTCTCTTCCTACATCAATCCATCCTCCATTCAGCCACCAAAGTGATTTTCCTAACGTACAGGTCCAACAACATCACACCCACATATACTCACACATGCACATACACACTGTTTCCCTCTCCCTCTCTCTCTGTCTCATTTCTCTCTCCTTCTCTCTTCCTCTCCCCTTTCTCTCCTTCTTTCTCTCCCCTTCCCTCCCTCCAACCCTCCTTCAAGGGCTTCCTAACACTTCCAGGATTAAATACAAATTCTCTGTTTCAAAGCCCTTCATAACCTTGGCTCTTCCCCTGTCTTTTTATACCTTATTCCTTGCCACATATTCTTGCATCCAGTACCACCGGCCTCCTTGCTGTCCCACAAACAAGACACTCCAATTCTTGGCTCTGGCCAATTTCCCTGGTTTTACTCCATTCCTGAAATATTCTCTCTCCTCATCTCTGCCTAGTAGTTTCTATGACTTCCTTTAAGCCTCAACTATACAACTTCATCTTCAACCGGAAGTTTTTTCCAATCCCTCTTAATTCCAGTGCCTTCCAACTCTTATCTCCTATTTATTCAGTAAATAGCTTGTTTGTGCATATTTGTTTTGCATGCTATCTCCTCAATTAGATTGTGAATCCTTAGGGACAAAAACTCTTTTGCCTTTTTTTTTTCTTTCTTTCTTTTTATTTTTTGATATCCTCAGCCCTTAGCATAATGTCTAGCATATAGCAAAATTTAATTATTTTTGTCAATTGACTGACAAGACATATATTGTGCAAATGAAAGGTAATCTCAAAAAGAAGACATTAACTGGAGGAAGGGATAAAGGAGTGAAAGACTTCTGCATAAAATGAGATTTAAGCTCAATCTTAAAAGAAGACAGGGAAGCCAGAAGGTAGAGGTGAGGAAGAAGAGCATTCTAGACACAGAAAACAGCCAGTACAAAAATCCAAAGACAAGAGATGGAGTGTCATGCATTAAAAATAGCAAGAAACCCAGCATCACTAGATGGAATAGTATAGGGACTGAAGTAAGTTGTAAGAAGACTGAAAAGATATGAGAAAAGCTGAGTTATAAAGGACTTTAAAAGCCAAACAGAAGATTTCGTATTTAATCTTGAATATAATAGGGAGCCATCAAAATTTATCAGATGTGGGGATGAGTTGGTCAGACCCATGCTTTAAGAAGATCAATTTAATAGCCAAGTAAAGGAACTAGAATAGGGAAAAACTTTAGGTAGGGAAATAAATCAGAAGGTTATTGCAATAGTCTACTTGTGAAGTGATAAGGACCTTCACTAAGATAGTGGCTATGAGTTCAGAAAAAGAGATGTTGTGAAGGTCAAAACAATAGAACTTAGCAACAGTTTGTATATAAGTGGTAAGAGTGAGGAGTGAAAGATTGTTAGGGACCATGCCTAAGTGTAAAGGGGCAAGTCAATTCTCCGAAAGCCCCCACAACTGTGACTCATAACAAACTTGAAGGAATTGCAAATCACTCTTTACTGATGCAGATTTTGCTTGTGAATTGAGAATAAAATAAATTAGGCAAGAGAGAAGAGGGGAGAGAGGTCAGAGAATGCAACTGCCTCTCACAGTCTCCTTGTATTGTTGTCATCCTCTCACATGAAGGGATCTATTCGGCTGTTCAGAATTAGATCCCCAGCAGCCACTAACAAAAGATGATACTTAGGTTGTCAGTCTGGGTGATTGGAAGAATGGCGATACCTTTGATAGTAATAGGAAAGTTGTGAATAAGAGAGTATTTAGAAAGAAAGACCATAAATTCTGTTTTAGACATGGTGAGTTTGAGATATCTATGGTATAGCTGGTTTGATATGTCCAAGAAATAATTGATAATGTTGGAGTGGAGTACGGAAACTAGGGCTCCATATATAGATCTGGGAATCAACTTCATAGAAATAATAATGGAAGGGCAGCTAGATGGTTCAGTGGATAGAGCACTGGCCCAGAAGTCAGGAGGTCCTGACTTCAGACACTTAACACTTACTAGCTGTGTGACTCTGGGCAAGTCACTTAGACCCAACTGCCTGTCTAGAGGGAAAAAAGACCAAATAATAATAATAATGGAACTCATGGAAACTGATGAGCTCAATAAACTAAAAAAGTAGAAAAGAAAAGGTCCAAAATAAGATCTTGGGAGGCAACCATAGCTATGACTTGGATAAAGATTTTGCAAAGGATAACTGAGAAGAAAGTCAGACAAGTAGGAAAAGAATCATGAGAACATTAAAACCTAGACAGGAGAGAGGATATAATAATCAATTAAGGAGAGATTCTCCATAAGGGTAAGGTAACCACTTGTATTAAATGCCACAGAAAAGTCAAGAAGGCTGAGCATTTAGAAAAAGTCATTATAATTGGCAATTAATAGTCAATGTAATTTTGTCCAAAGCAATTACAGATGAAAAATAGGAGCAGTAGGAAGCCAAAAGGTAAAGGAAATAGAAGCAAGGAAGAGTAGGTACCTAATTTAGACAGTTTCCTCAAGAAGTTTATCCATGCAAGGAGAGTTATAGAATCAGAGATAATGAGGATATTTGGATAAAATGAGGTTTTTTCAAGGATGGGGGAGCTTGTGCTTGAAGTAACTAATAGATAGGAATAGATTGAAAATTAATGAAAAAGCATATGCTAGAGAAAAATGGATGAGAAAGAATCAACTGTGCATATTAAAGAGGTTTATCTAGGCCAGGAGAAGAGTTACCCCTCCTTGTGAGAAAGACAAATGATGTGAATTGAAAAGAAAAGGGAGAAAAAGTAGTCTCCATTTTTTCCAGTGAAGTATGAAGTCAGGTCTTCAACTGAAAGATTGGAAGGAAGGCAAACAATAGAAGGCTCAAAGAATGTTGAAAAGGTTTAGAATAGTCCCTGTAATGAGTGGGATAGTGGTTTAATTAGGGTTAGAGGATTCTTTTCTTTCATTTCAATCCTCAAATGAATTAGAATTCAAATAAACTATTTACTATAAAAAAACACTTCCAAGGAAAATCAAAAACTACTACCATTAAGAAACAATGTTTCTTTTTTTAAAAAGATTATTACATTGTTACTTCCTTAAAAATCAGAGTTTGGGGCATCTTTTTTATCTTTCTATCTATTCCCACTATGGGAATAGTGGGAGGTGTTTGATAGGTATTTGCTGAATAGAATAAGTTTTGTCAAAATACAAGAAAGTAAAATAGATGAAAGTATGCCTGATTTCCTAAACAAATTGTTGTATATTTTTCCCAAATAATTCAGAGTGGATAAAAGGGGAGGGGAGGAATAGGCTTATATTTTAATACTAACTAATTGCACTTTTTTTGTAAATTTTAAAAAATATCAGCTAGATTCACTGTGTACAAAGCAGATATTCTTTCTTAAGATGACCTCCCATATTTTAAACATTGAGTTTAAGGGGAAAGTAGGATTATTCTTGGGTAAAAAGATCTTCCAAATGCCAGTGTGCAATGAATTATTCATAGAATTTTAGAAATGGAAGGGACAAGAGAGATCTTCTCATCCTTATTTTATAAATGAAAAAAAAATTGAAATATAGAGGTAAAGTTACTTTCCCAAAGTCACCCAATAAATTATCAGCTGGAATAGGACTAAGACCAAGAACAACTCCTAAATCAATGATCTTTCTGCTGTATCACACTGTATTTCTCTTGTCCCTCAATTCCTATACCACTTAGAGTTAATACCATCCAATTTTATCTCACTGGCCATTTGTCTCTCACTCACCTTCAATTAGACTATTTATAATCACTTTAATTCTTTCTCCTTTCTTTTGTTTGTTCTTTCAGAAGCCTGCTTATCAGCTGTTCCAGGTAAGTACAGTTGTCCAATATACTGTTTATAATATATGTAAGTAAAATTCAAATGGGCCGCCACAGTTCTCTGCTCACCAAAGCTGCCTTTCCTCCCTCCTTAATTCTTCCCTTTATCTGCCTTTTTGAGTTAGGAATGAGCCAGGGCCAAAACCAGCCAGAAAAGAGAATCAACAAAATTAGAATCCATTAGCTTCTTAACTATAGCTGTTCCAGTTTCAAACCAGTCCAAATATTTGTGATGAAAAGATGCAGAAAATGGAAAGAACAAAGAAGTGTGGTCAACAGACTTGAAGAGAAGGAGGTCATTCTCCTCCCAGATACCAAAACACATACCCTAGAAATGGAAGCAACTGTAATGGGGAAGCCTGAGATGATAATAATAGCTAGCATTTTGTATAGCATCCTTTAATCATTTGCAAAGCACTTTACACATATCATCTCTTTTGGTCCTCAAAAAATCCTTCAAGGTAGATACAAGTATTATCCTCATTTGAAAAATAAGGAAACTAAATCTGAAAGATGCAATTTCTTTCAGTGTGATTTGTGCAGGTTATATAACTTATCTGTGTGAGAGAATTTGAACTCAGCTCTTCCCAACTTCAGGGTCAGCACTCCATTCCACCTATCTGCCTAAGAGGCTATTGTCTTAGACTATCTTAAAACTGTCTAAGCCATGACTAGATAAAGCTCTAGCACTCAAGAAAAAAGCAAACATTTCAAATCATAACATTATAGGGTCTTTGGAGATCAAATCAATCTTCTACATTTTTTTTACCCAACAACTAGTTTGACTAAATGTTTTACCAAAATTAGTGATAAAATAATTATGTTATTTTAAACAAACCACAGTATTTGGAATCACAAAAACTTGGTCTTCATCTGCTAGAAAGGGCCAGAAAACAGAAAATGAAAAAGTCACAACTTCTCCCCACTCCTGAAGTCCATCTCAAGCAAACAACAGGTATGTGTTGCCCCAGTTATTCTCAGCACCTCTGAAAAATTCCAACTTTACATAGAGGTACACAGAGCTAACTTTAAGCAAAAGTATAAATGGTAGAGTTTGTCTTTAGCCTACTTAATGCCCTTGCATTTTCTTCTACCCTTCCATTAAACCAATTGTCTGATATGTGAATGCTGACTTTGAACTGTGGAATATCACATTCTCTTTCTTATTAAAGGTTTTCCAGACACCAATAAGCAAGTGGACAGACAGGATTTGGGAACAATAATTTTTTCAGGGCAGAGGGTGGGGAAGAGGGCAACTCTGAGAATAATAGGTAACACACTCCTGTTGTTTGCTTGAGATAGGATTCAGGGGTTTGAAGGGCCTTCCTGACTCCTGGATAATACATTATAGTCATATAATAATTATGCCCATTGCTGGGTTTAAGGGGCTGGAGTGTTACATCACCTCTCTTCATTAAAGGGTCTATATTCTCTGAAAATACATGTTTCAATCTGGGTTCCATTCAAGGGCAGTTGGCTTCCAACAAGAATGTCAGACTCCTATTCTCACATTAGGGAATAATACCTGGGGTTTAGGTTTGATTCAGGTCTAGGGGATCCCGTAAGAAAAAGTAGAAAAATACTCAATGAACCATGTAGAGAACAGCTATTTACCTTCTCCACATAAAAGAAATACTAAATAAATTCAAGCCCATTCAAGTACAATTTAAATTTTTTAAATGCTTAAACAAGTTTTGGTGACTTACAACTACAGATGTCTTTTAGGTTTTAAGACTGAGATTTAAGAACATCAAAACGAAAAGCATTTGTTTGGACTGCTAAATGGAAATTTTGTTCTATCAAAACTGGACACATCCAACTAGGGTGTCACATCACACATACTCAGGAAAAGAAACACACACAAAAACAGGAAAAGGCAGTGAGAGGACCCAAAGTCCAGGCTATACTTGCCTAGATGTTCTAGCTGTAATCATCACTTCTGCCACAGTGGGAAAGACAGGCACCTTTTCTCCTTAACCATCCAAAAATAAGTTTAACTAGACCTGACACTATCTACAGCCAAAAGGAAGAAAAAAACAATCTTTAATGGATCACTTTCTTCTAAATATCTGAACATCCTGTACCAATAGCCCTTTCTGCTCCCAAAATCAATTGAAATCACATATGACTAGTTGGAAGGCAGCTCTGTGCATGTCCTTTTACATAAGGGTGAGTGCAGATAAAGCCAGCTATGTCTGCACTCACCCTTATACTAACCTGCTTCCCCAAAAAGTGTAACAAAATCAAGCTCTCAGTTTTTAATCCTTTAAATCTATTGTTTTTATGTCTTTTCAAAGGAAAAAAATAAAATAAGCTAGTCTGTGTGTGAAAGATTCTTAGAATATTGCTTTCACAATAAAGAATAATTAACAGATTAAATAACTATCATCATTTATAAAATGAAAGACTGGTAGAACCAGATCAAGTCTTACAAATATCATTGAATCTTTTCCTCTCATGTTGTAGATAAGATGACTACGGGCAAAAAAAGTGAAGGGTCTTGCTCAAGATCACAAGGGAGCAGAGTCAGAACTCAAAAATAAGATTTCTGAATGAAAAATCTTAAGGTCTTTTATACTAACAAGTTTTAACTTAAAATGAGTTTTTAATCAGTTGCTTTCAATAACTTGCTAGGATATTTTGGTAGAAGGTATGTTGAATTATCTGAGGCTATCTTCCCAAGCCCTGCCAATACTGGCCAGCTGGGGCCACTGAGCAGAATTACAGCTCAGCCTGTCAGGGCTCTAGGGTTAACCCTAAAAGATTGGGGGAATCTATTCTAGTGCTGTGACTCAGGAACTACCACCAATGTGTTCCCCCATTGACATTCTTGGTTGATTATCATTTATTAAGTCAGACTTCATTAGTTTTTTAGAAATGATATTTATTGAGATGCTACAGCAGAATGGTTGTTACAAAACCTCTCAAAATGTATGACACATGTACAATGGGTATTATATTGTTTGCCTTCTCAGTGGGCAAGGGAGAGACTAGATATTAAATTAATGTTTAAAAATAACATATATAATAAAATATATATTTACTTATTAGAAAAAATGAAAAATAATGTATTTGACCTACTCTCCCAGAAATATTTACAGTGTCTAAGGGAAAGCAGGCTCAAGCTTAAAAAATACATATAGCAAAGAGATAATTCATAGCTTCCAATTGCTAGAAGTTTTTTTTCTTCCTTTTGGGCATGGTCTTTTGTTGAGCTCTTTGTGGAGTCATGAATCTTCCTTCTTGTATCTCATCTATCTATTCTCAGCTCCTGATGCAGATGGTGCTACCCCACTGATGTCCCAAAAGGATAATGCTACAATACTAGTTAGGAAGATAGAAAGTATAAAATCCTCTGGACCCTTGAAGTTCAAAATGTCTTCCTCCAATCAAGGAAGGGATTCAGGGGAAAACTTAGACCAAGACCAAAGCCAAGGACTACCCCTCTACCAACAGCTTCTTTCCCACCCACACCTCCAACTTCCCCTCATGGACTTTGCTAGTCTCTTCTATCTCATACTTATTCCAATCTCTTGAGTTTTAAATGACTTGCTACTTCAACCATAAAGGCAAGACCAGGTTTACTCAACTAGTCCAAAGACACCCAATATGCAACATCACTCTAGGATTTTTTTTTAAACTTAGTTTAAAGTCTTTGGTTGGTTGAAATATGTTCTTGTCTCAATAAGATATCACTTACTTTAAATGTGGTGGGGTGATTTTTTGTTTACTCAGTCAATTACTACTATTACAAAGTTATGAGGAAGAGTGATTGACTCTATTGTAAAGTGAAGGACAGATGTAGATGAAGAAGCTATGTGGAACAGCTTGGTTGGCCTCTAAAGACAATTATTTTGCTCAAAGCTTTTCTCTAACTTTTTTTTTCTTTTCTTCTTTTGCTTTTTTTTTCTTCTTTATCTTTTTAAAAACCTATTAATCCCCATTTATGCTGATTGTTTATCATTCCAGAAGATGTTTGCACCTTGGTCATGACAGAAGTTTTTCCAGAGGACACTGGAGAGTTTAAATGCATTGTAGAAAATGAGGCAGGGGCTACATCCTCCAGTGCGTGGCTTTTTGTTTCTCCAGGTAATCAATCATAATCTGGGCTGACCCATAAAGCTGAAGATATGACTCCACCTCTTTCTGAACAAATGAATAACTATTTTTCAGGAGAAGAAATAGAAAAATTGGAGGATTCTCAGACAACACCAAAGAGGCAAGATTTCCTAAAATCAGCCTCTTGCCCCTGGACCAGAGAAAGCCTTGAAAAGGAAAGAAATACAGACACCAAGCCACCAAATTATGAGGAGAGCTCCATTCCCAAGGAAGATATGCACTTCCTTAATGACAGTTCATCAAAACTACCTCTACATTGGTAAGGGCAGAAAGACCTTTGTAATATGGAAAATATTGATCAATTGTAAATCCATTTCTGAGATCCCTAAAACAATCTCTGTCCTGGGAGCTACACTAATGGGAAAATTTATTACAAGAACTTGCTGTTGAAATCAAGAAATTCTCAGATTCCAAAATAGAATCCTGAGTGTGCTCTATTTATTTGGAGGATAGGGCAATAAAAGTGAGGCTGGTATACTCCCAATAACAAATCTTTCTTCATTATTCAAGTTCATTGCCCTTTCCAGCCATTGATTTTACAAAGCAGCCTACATTACAAATAAAAACACAGGCAAAACTTACAAAACCAAAAATTTAAAAAAAGTGGGAATTAACAGAAATGTGAAGCTATAAATCCTTCTGAAGGATTTCCTATAACATAACAAGGTGAGGGCACTAAAATATTTTGTAGCTTGAGGAAATAATTACCCCTTTATTAATTAGTAAATAAACATTTCCAGCACCAGTGCTGGAATAAAATAAGAGATGTATATGTGCAGAGCATAGGAGGAGAGGAAATGACACTGGTGGGGTCCAGGGTAAGGGATGGAGTCAGCCTTGGGCTGATTCTTAAGGATTCCCCACACTATCCCTCCTACCTTACAAATCCCAACTCTTTTACTTACCACTTATATCAACCTAGGCAAGTCATTAGCCTCAGTGAACCTAAATTTCTTCATCTGGCAAATTGAGATAATACTTGCACTCTCAATCATGTGGAAATCTTATAAAGAAAACAATTTACATACCTTCAAGTATTTCAGAAATGGAAGCCCAACAGACACGAATCACAGTATAACTCAGAACATAAAAAACTTTAAAAAGGCCAATGTTTCATTCCCTAATCCTTTTATACCTACTATGGCCATCTTCTAATTGCAACTCCTGAAGCAAAACTGGGGAGTGAACAAGTTTCATGCTTGAACTCTGACATTTAAAGAAACTTGCTGTACTATTTTTAAAATAGCATATACACTTTAAGTATTGAACAGACCAACAATTGTATATAATGGGAATGAGTGACACTGAGCAGCTGTGGGAATTAAGAATTCTTAGATCAGGGCAGTTAGTGCAGTGGATAGAGCACCAGCCCTGAAGTCAGGAGGACCTGAGTTCAAATGTAGCCTCAAACACTTGACACTTCCTAGCTATGTGACTCTGTGCAAGTCACTTAACCCCAATTACCTCACACACACACACACACACACACACACACACATAAAAGAATTCTTAGAGCTAGTAAGGTCCTTAGAGGTCATCTAGCTCAATTCATTCATTTTACAGGGAAGGAAACTGAGGCATTTAGAGGGAAATTGTACAAGAATGGCAGAAGTGTAACTAGAACCCAGGCCTTTTAACTCCTGAAACAGTGCAGCAGGAAAAAAAAAACCTCAGATATTAGGAAGAAAGCTCAATGCTGTGAGGTATTGGATATTTCATCAAAGGAGTAAGTCTAGACTTCTTGAGGTGCTAAGAAAAGTAGAGGCAGAGTAATTCTTCTGGGGTGGTCAGAATTTAGTCCTGCCTGATTTGACCAAGGCTCTTTCTACCTTGGGATTCTAAGATTTTTCCCAAACCAGTAATTAGCAGATTTAAACAGCCCAGTTTTGTGGAGACACCTAAAATCTTTCAAATAAACAAAGTAAATATAAATACATATAAGTAGTTGCTATAGATTTAGGTAAATGCATTTGTGGTGCATCCATAATCTGTTATTAAAGAAACTAAGATGTTTGGGATAATGATCCCTAACTTTTAAGGATGTGATCATCAGAAACAATCTTGACATTCTTCCCAAACTCTCACTTCCCCATAATTCCTATCCCTTCGTTTACCTGTCAGAAACAGACTCCTGAGCCAAAAAGGGCATCCAAGTGACTCAGTGCTCCACTATTATATCTTTAAATGAGCAGGAATGGGGGTAGAAAGTGGCCAGGAAGGGAAGAGAGACTGTAACTCTGTCAAATGTGTATAGTATATAATTTCAAGGGCTTCTTTATCTTTGACTCACCCATCTTCCTCTCTGCACTCTTTTCTCTCCTGTTCAAGGAATTTCAACTCCCTTAGGCTTTCTCTCTATTATCTATCAAAATCTTTTATTTGGAAAAGCTCTAAGATCATTCATATACCTCAATGAAAATTGAAAATGATTTTTCTGCATTTTAAGTCTGTAAAGAAATTAACTCTGTACACTAGAAAACTTTATTCATAGTAGAATTTCAATGATCAATGAGGAAGTAAGGTGATGTGGGAGGACAGGGTTGGGACACCTTCTATTTCCCCTAAAATCACACTCAAAGTAGTATACCTATTCCATCTACTCCATAAAGCTGATTTTACATCTTTCTCTAGTGAGTAATGGCTATGTGCCCAGACCATATATTTCAGACTTTTTTGAAACAAGTTCCTTCTCCTTTGGGGACTTCAGTTCTCCCATATGTTGAAAAGGGAGAAAGTAAAGTATTTTCAATATATAATATTTTGTGACTTTTATAACTGTATGAAAATCTAGATGAGAACAAGTGTATATATCAACATTTATAAATATGTTTTTATCTATTTGTTACATTTTCTATTAAGCTGGTCATAGCAGTGAGAGACTTAAACACTGAGTTTTTACAAACAGAAGTTAGTATGCAAGGATAACCCCACTGGTCTGGTTCTATTCTCTCAACATCCATAAACCTTCTGAAAGTGTTTAGATTTTATTTTTCATTTCTGAGATCAAAAGAGAGGAGTAGAAAAAACAAGAAATTGTAGTAAAAGATCAATGTGTTGTCACGATCCAATCATCAACAAATCCTAAAGTTTGGTTTTATTATTATTATTATTGAATCCTGGATGTGCTTCTTAATCACCAGTGTGATTTCAGATTATTTTTTTCATCACTGGGCCTCATGTCCTCCTTTGTAAAATAAAATTAATACATTATAAAGAATTTCTGAATGTTTTAGGTTTGGACTTTTTATCATGGGCTCTTTTGGCAATCAGTGGCACCTATAGAGTCCTCATTATAATGCTTTTAAAAGCATAAAACAAAATACACAGAATTATAAAGGAAACCAATTATGTTGAAATATATTTATTGAAATTTATAATAAACAATGTATATATGTTCATATATATGTGATTTTTATTATACACATATATAGTACATATATACCTATCACCACAAGTTCATGGATAAGAATTGCTGCCATTAGAAAGCTGTAAGATCCCTTCCTTCATCAGAATCTAAGTCCTATATTTCATATTCCCTAAAGAACAAATGTCCTCAAAAATAGGAAAGCTTTGCAAAAAAAAAGCTCTGTTATAGATGGCTGAGGTCAATGTGCCACTGCACTCTGCAGACCACATCTTTCTCCTTGGAGTCAGCTGCCATAGTCACCTTCTGATTGACAAAAATGTCCAGAACAAACTGTCATTGGTAGGGAGAGTTCCTCATTGGGAGCTCCCTATGTTTATGAAATAATAGGTGAACGTAAAAAAAATTCCCAAGGACAAGTTCTTGGTATATAAAATCCAACCATTGGACACCCCACCAGGTTCTCTTCTCTCCTATAATCATTCACCAAACAGTTCTCTCCCCTATCACCATCCAACCATGTGGCTGATGTTTTATTGGGGGGGGGGATGATAGGATTTGGATTTGGATAATCAACCATTTCATTTTGCAGAGGAGGAAACTGAGAGGCAGAGAAAATAATTAACATTACATTGTTCAGAAGAAGCACAGACAGGAGCCAAGCCTCATTCCCCTAATTCTAAATCTATTGCATTACAATTTTAAGTCCCCCCTTCTTTAATATTCTGCTCTTCCCCTCATCCCTTTTAATTAAAAATACTTTTTAAAACAGAGGCACATAAACACCAGAGGAGACAAAAAGATTTGTAAAAGTCTCATTCCTTGAATGTCACTAAAGCATCTGGAAAATGCTTCAGTTTCAGAGGATTACAAAATGTCAGAGATAGAAGGGTCTTTAAAGATTAGCTAGTCCTATCCTCCTCATTTTTTCTATGGCTGAAGATACTGAAGCTGAGAGAATGAAAAATAATTTGTTGGAGAGGCAGAGATGCTGCTTGAACCCAACACTTCTGCCTAGCAGTCCAGGGCTCCTTCCACTACACAAGTTGTTTCAAATTGTGGACTCTTACTTTGACACACCAGCATAGGTAGATAGGCAGGCAAGTACATCAGATGTCACTGTTTGGCAGCTGATAAAAGTCACTGGTGCTATAATACTAAGTACAGGGTCACTATGATTAGTCTGCAAGGGACCAGAATGCCTCTCCCTGCCCCTCAATAGTGGGTTATATGCAGGTAGCACCATCTGGAGCTAGAGGTAAGTCTTGCCTTTTTTTTTTTTTTTTTTTTTTTTTTTTTTTAGCCACAGTTTCTTCCAAATCAGGAATCTTCTCTACAAGGATTATTTATGGATATAAGTTTAGAAAATTGTAAATGTTATACAACCCATTAATAAAATCAGGAAAGAGAGAGATATGATCAATTTGAAACCAGCAGGAATCTTCTTAAGGCTGAACAGAAGGGAGATTTGAAATATTTTGCTAGTTTCAAAAAAAAGCAATTTATTATTAGTTATATAAAAAGGAGTATTTGTCTCTTTAAAAGGGTTATTTAAAATAAGTCTGTAAGTTTTAGGGATTTCTTTTTATTTAAAAGACATCCTAGATCAAGGAGTTAAATACTTTTTGTGCAAATCTGTTAGGATGAAAATTTCACAGTGCTTGATTTCCATTAATTGAAGTGGTCTATACTTATTGAGCAGCCTAAAAATAAATTTTAAGGAATTTTTAAATAAAGATAATAACATCATTTGGAATAGGTTAATTTCTACTGTGTGCATACAATTTTACAGATAGAGTTGAATTTATAACTGGCAGGAAGAAATATATGTGTTAAAATTAGCTTTTTAAAAACATCAGTAATTCCTAATTGCATAAAGTGCTATCACCAAAATGTGTGGGCCAGTATGACGTTCTAAAAATGAACGTGAAGGAAAATAGAAACCTCTTCCTCGAATCTATCTATTTACTGTATCCTTAAACAACTTATCCTTTTGTTATTTAAAATGACAGCTGAACAATTTGATCTCACAAGAGGGGAATTTAAGATCTAACAAATTCTATTTTAAAGCCTGCAATGGAACGAACAGAGCTTAAAAACACTTTGCTTTAAAATGAAGTCTTTTTGAGTTTTAATTATGTGTTCTATAGATTTCTACTAACGTATTTTTCTCCATCCTGTAGTCCCCTTTGCTACTTCCTAAACCTCCTCCAATAATTTAAAGACTTAATGTAGTTCCTATCCAAAATGTATTCTAGAGGGTATATAATTTGAACGTGGAAATTATGGTTTATGTGTCTGTTCAAAGGTTCTTTTCCATTATAGTCTTTATCCTGGCTGTTAAGTAGCTTTTTGTCTCTTCATACAACAGTTAATTTAAGACTTGGACTCCAACCATATGCTATATCTTAAATCTGTCCTGAACTTTTTTTGATTAGACAAAAACTCAACAATCCTTTCTTCTCATAATCACCAAATAAGTGACTTTCATATATTTCAAGCTTTGTTTACATAATAAAAGGCATTCACTCAATTTAGTAAGTGAAAAGTTCGCTTACCTGAAGTGAAGTGAGCTATATTAGAAAAAGTTCTGATTTCTCTCCTCTGGGTAGAATCGTGGTGGATCATAGGTGCAGAAACTGGTGTATTTTGTCAGACACAGTTCTTTTTCTTTTTTTCTGGAAGGTTAGGAGTGAATCACTGAAGACATGTCAACAATGAAAAAAAAATTCACAAAAACATTTGTTTCCCAAAATAAAATATTTTTCCAAGGCTCTGGACCTAGAGAAAGGAGGCCTGGGTATGACTAGGGACATATTCTAAATCTGCTTCTATAAGACTCATAACTTTTAACACACTGCTCCTAAAAGACCCATTATGGGTCTTTTAATCTTTTAATCTTGTCTTTAAATCTCAGTGTCCTGACCTCTAAGATTTGGTATGATTTCTGGATCTGAAACTTGCTAGTTATATGTTCCTGACAAATTACTTAACATTTCTGACATTCAATTTCTCCATATGTAAAACTGGAATAATAATATTAATGATAACTCACAGGTTATTGTGAGAAAATGCTTCATAAATCTTAGAAGACTATAAAAATATGAATAGTTATTGTTTCATCTATGTATATAATATAAAACATTCTGACTGAAAATAACTATTTTGACAACTAGTTGACAGCCTCACCTGAATAATTATCACCTCCTGACAAGCCTAAGCTATCCAGACTAATGGAGGGGAACAGTGACATATATCATCCAAAAATACCAAGGGGAAAAAATGTGAAGGTCTAGTTTCTCTTCTTGGATGCAGTAAGAGAAACATACTGGGACACTTTTACATATGCAATCCCATATTTACCCATGCTGGACCCACCCAGTTGGACAAAGCTGTCTGCCAATTACTCAGTCAGGTGGTGGAACAGGCTGTGAATTGTACAAAGTGGAAAATCCACTTGCCAGTATCTGAAAGCTGATGACAGTTATGTTTCAGCAGAACACACCGTTCTATGACATTGTGTCTATGTGTGTGTATGGTGAGGAAGGGGATAAGAGGTGAAGGACATAAGAATTTTGTTCCCTCTAAAAAAAAAAAAAGACTT
This sequence comes from Myrmecobius fasciatus, assembly GCA_023553655.1. Classification (NCBI taxonomy): domain Eukaryota; kingdom Metazoa; phylum Chordata; class Mammalia; order Dasyuromorphia; family Myrmecobiidae; genus Myrmecobius; species Myrmecobius fasciatus. The sequence goes on along the minus strand of JAJPUD010001701.1, from coordinate 266,982 downwards.
TAATATATGCATGGAATTATTTATTGTGAAAGCTTTTAAATGGACAGGGTGGTAGAATACGTGCCACTTTGAGTTTCAAAGATCATAGGGGAAAAAAACTAAAGAGAATATAACCATAATTGAAAAAGAAGTGAAAGGATTTTAACCAGACAGTTCAGTGGGGAGAGAGCAGAGCTAGACCTGGACTCAGGAAGACCTGAGTTCAAATCCAGTATCAGATACAAACTATGTTACTATGGTTTTACAACTATTTTTCTTAGTTTCCTCATCTGTAAAGAGGGAATAATAATAGCATCTATTCTCAGGGTTATTATGAAGATAAAAGTCTTTACAAAATGTAAAAGCCTATATCAAATACTCACTGTTTTCATTATTATTACTCATGTTTTTAATCATTAAACCCTTTTAACTAAGCAAATGATCCAAAGAAGCAACAAGCACAGGATAAAATTATAAATTAATGACACTGTAATATTCTAGAACCAACTTCATAAACAAATTTTTCAGATAAAAGAAAATTTGGAGATATAGTACAATTCCTTCAATGTTCAGAGGAAGGAACAGACGCCTCTATAGGAAGAATAACTTGATATGGTCAGAGGGTAAGTTTATGATGAAGCTAGAAGTAAAACTTGGATGTCTTCTGACTCCTAATCCAATGCTTTTTTTTATTTGACTTTGTTGGATTTTAAAATATCTATCTAGTCATGCTTATTGAAAAATAAAACCTAAATATAAAGTTTAAAAATTATTTGGTATTTTTCTTTTTAAAAAGTTATGGAAAGCTGGAAAGGGGGAAGAAACAGGAATGAAAATGAAAAGAAAAAAATCTTATTAAAAAAACCTTTAAATAAATATTTTAACTGCCTTTAATTTTCATGTCTCCTTTCTCATTTTGAAGGGACAGTATTCTTCAAGAGAGAGCCGAGTCATCAAGACCAACATCAAATTCCCCACAACTCATCAAGCTTTGTTCTGACTCCTTCCAGACTCCAGATTTTTCAAGCTCACCACCTGTAACTCCAGGAATCTCACTACCAGGATCAAATAATAACTGCAATATCTCACTTTCCAATCCCTCCAAATACCAGCCCACAATGTTTAACTATGAGCGTCCAAAACACTTTATCCAATCACAGAACACATGCAGCTCCAGGCTACAGCCTCCAGGGCCAGAGACTTCAACCTTCTCTACCAGCCAAACCAAACAATCTTCCATCCTTATCCACCCTCGGCAATGCACAGAGCAAAGATATTCTGCTTCTTCTACTGTAAGCTCTCAGATCACAGTATCCTCATCAGCTTTCCCAGCTTCTGGTCAGCAGCTTTCTGGCTCTTCCCCGGGACACAGGGTGACATCTACCTATAATCAGTCCCCTGCCAGCTTTCTCAGTTCTGTATTACCATCACAACCTGACTACAGCAGCAGCAAAACGCCTACAGCTGTGGAATCCAAGTAAGTGTCCATTTAAAAGATAATAAAACCACAATTGCTTGTTTGAATTGATTTTGAGCTTATAGACAAGAAGGTATAGAAATTCTGCAACACACTTGTAAACAACATCAAGTTAGAAAGACAGCTTTCTCAATCTGCAATTATCCTAGAGTATACAGGATCAATGTGTTGGCAGGAACTTCAAGAGGTTCATCCTCCTTCCTACAAACAGTAATTTTTCTTGTTATCTATTTTCTTGGGAAAGAATTCCTGTGACACCCACACTCATTTATGTATAACCTAAGGCTCTCTGTAATTTCAGCTTATTTCCTTTTCTTATGGGCTCAGTGCACATAAAGAACAGGTGTTCTTCATCCTCCAGAGAGGATTTCCTCAACCACATTTAAAATCTATTAAGTCTTCTTTCAATCTCTTTTTTTCTACTTAATGTCTTTCCCTCCAAAACCCAAAATATAGCATTAAAAAAAAATCTGGAATTCTGATAGTGTAAATGAGCTACCATCATATGGAGGAAGGATAATATGGAGATTGGTTTATGGTATTAAAGCTTCTTGTCAGTAATTGAAGCTTCACTTCCTCCAACTTGACTGGCCTGGTCTAAATGCAGTAAAGATTTCCCTCTGATCTGTACTAAATGCACTATTTCCACAGGCTCTAAAGCTATTCTTGGAGAACTTGATATACAGAAGAACATTGCCCTTGTGCCTTTTTTTAAAACATGAGCCTCATGCTTAGGGTTTAGGCAGACTTTAAGGCTATCAGCTTTCCTAAACCTTGGCCAGCCCATCAGTGAGTTGATCAAAGGAGCCTTGAGAATTTTTTTGTAGACATTTTGTATAATCCAGTCTAATATAAAAAGCATTTATTAAGGTCTAATAGGCAAGATACCACATATAACACTGAATATTCAGAGATAAATGAGACATACCCTGCTTTCAGGAAGCCTAAATGAGAAAATTATATATAAACACAGAATTGTGATATGAAGGAGAATATTATAAGCATAAAGGAAAGAAAATAAAGAACTAAAGAAAAATAATTTTCATTTGGAGGAAGTTAAAAGGAGATTCAAGAATGATTTCTTGGAAGGAGTAGATCCTGAGTTGTGCTTTAAAGAAAGAACTAGATTTATAGGCCATCAAATCTAATACCGTCATTTCACAGATAAGGAACTGAGTGAGGCCCAAATAAGGGTGTTCTACAGACAAAGATTGAATAAGGAAGGGAAGTCAATTCTGGGAATAAGGGATAGTGAGAACAAAGATAGAGAGGTAAGAATGGCAGAATAAGAACAGAGGATAAGTATGAAGGGATAATAATATGAAAATATAAATATAAGGCTGAAAATTGAGGTTGTAGCTAAACTGTAAGGGGCCTTGAATGTCAAGATCACAGACTTGCACTAGATTCATCAGAAAATGGAGTGATGTAAATCTAGTAGAGCATTTTAGTAGCTTACTCAGGGGTTGATCAAGAAGATAGATTGAAGGGATTGGTTTGGACAATATTTAGAATTGCACCCCAGTAGCCAAGGCAAGAAGTGATGAAGTCCTGAACTACGAGATTTAACAACAGCAGAAAAGGGGGGAATGGAGCTGAAAGGCATTGAAAAGTTAGAATCAATAATATTTAACAACTAATTGGATATGGGAAGTGAAGAATTAAGAAGAATCAATCAACAAGCATTTAGTAAAATCTATTATGTACCAAGAACTGTGCTGGACAGGTGCTTTATTCTGTTGGTGAATTCAATAGGTCCATAAGTTTGTGGAAAAATAAATACTAAGTTAATTCCCTAAGTGATTAGGAAAAGGAGGAAGATACTAGCAGCTGGGGGTTTAAAGAAATGGGAATGAGGAAAAACTTTATGTAGAAGGTGGCACCTAAGCTCAGCTTTGCAAAAACAAGGGATTCTAAAAGGTAAAAATGAGGAAGGAGTGCAGTCCAGGCTTGAGGGACATTGTATGTGAGAGAGACCCCAAAATTATAAACAGGGGTTGGGTAGAAAGATAGCGATGCAATCAACAGAAATAGAAAAGTTAAGAGAAAAAGAAAGTTTTGAGGGAGAGGAGTACCTTAGTTTTGAATATGTTGAATTTGAGGTGCTCATGGAGCATCCAAATGGATACACCTAGGAAGCAGTCAGAAATACATAAATGAAGAAGTTAGGGTTGAGGGATGTAATTTGGGAAGTAATATGTATAAAGGTGATCAATGAAGTAACATTAGTGGCAAGAGAAAGAATAGAAAAACAGGAGAAGAAAGAGATTCTAGAGGACCTGATGAATTTAAGGGTTGGGAATAAGATGAGAGGCCAGTTAAGGAGACAGAGACAGCACAATCAAAGAAGGAAGAGAGCTGTGAGAAGCCCAAGAAGAAAATAATCTACAGCTTCATATACCCCAAAGACATCATACAAGATGAAAGGAACCAAAAAAAATGCCTTTGCTTTTAGGAATAAGAAAAGTTTGGAAAGATTACTTTGTTTATAGACAGTGGTAGATCCCTAAAAACTCCTCTTTTCCCTCCATCTTTCCAGAGGCCAAGTTTCCTCCTATATGCAATTTTTTCCATAAGTAATGGTAATTGATTCTGGCAACTTGGGTAACTGACATTAAAAACCAGCTTATAAATAATAACATTTAGAATAAGTTTAAACTAAAACCTAGAGAGCCAGAAAATAGATGTGTCCTATGACAACATTAGGAGCAAATCATCAAGTAAATGGAGTTCACTCTATTCTTATTGATATAAGGACATGAGACATCATACATTGGGAAGAGTACTAGCTGTAGAGTGGAAAGACTAGGATTCAAATCCTGCCTTTGAAAAGGATTATCTCTGTGACTCTGGATAAGCCCTGAGCCTTGGGGTCCTCAATTATATAATAAGACAGTAATACTAAATGGTCTCTGATCCAAAGAATAATTGAACCTCCCTCATTTTACAGATAAGGGAAAGATGTTAACTGGCTTGCCCAAAGTCACACCAGTGAAACAGGATATGATCTACGATACTCTGATTCCAAATTTCATGCTTTCTCCATTGCACATGAAAACATATAAAATTCTCCATAGTGCTAATAATGAAAACATGAAGAAAGTGCAATCATAATATTGTTTTAGTCATTCAGTCAGTCAAGTACAATTCTATGTAACCCCAAGGGATTTTCTTGATAAAGATACTGGAATGATTTACCATTTCCTTTTCCAATGATGATAATGTTTAGCCTTAATATGACACTGTAAGGATCACAAAATGCTTTCCATGTGTTAATTCATCTGGTGCTATTACTATCCACATTTTGGAGTTGGGGAAACAAGCTGAAGGAGGCTGTGGTTTGCCCAGGCTAATACAATGAGTAATTGTTTGAGACAAAATTTGAATTCAGGTCTTCATGACTCTGAGTCCAGGACTCCAGATCCTCCATTATCTCACTGCCTGGGGTTTTGTATATATGTGTGATATATAGTTTTAATAAATCCATAGAACCAACTACTTTTCAGGGGTATTGAAGAAATGATTCCTGTCCCAATAGAAGTTAGTCCTGTAATTCACAAAGTTCTTTCAAATCTTGAGATAATATAAACCTGCATCTCTAGTTATGACATAGATGTTGTAAAATTCTCCACATATTCTCATAAAAAGATTAAAAAGTTTAGGATGAGGTAGAGGTATTCCAAAATGCCTGGAATCATTGATCTACATGCACTCAATTCATGTTTTAAAAGTGATTTGACTGAATTATCTTTCATTTATAGATAATGTAGATACAAAATGAAGCTTTAAATATATAAGGCAAGAATTATATGTTGCGCTTCTTTGAATAGTGCCTAACAGAGAACCATCTACACATGACAGGTGCTCATTAATTATTTATAATCTAAAGATAGAAATTGTCCAATTTTTAATCCAATATATCAATGCATACTATAAAATACATCTATATAAAGTATACAATGTAATATTTTACATACAATATGCATCTAAATACTCAGTCATTAATTTAGGCATCTACCTTTCCTTTCAGAATTATCAGTGATACCCTAAGAGATTTCATCTAACATAATGAATGCATTAACTTGCTTTGTGACCTTAGGTCTTTCTTTTCTCTGGGTCTCAATTCTTTCTTCAATAAAGTGAGAAAATTGAAAAATAAATAAATAAAAAGATGCATGAAGATCAAGATATCATAGATTAAAAGTTGGGAGGGGTCTTCAAGGCAAACTAATCTAATTTTCTTTTACAAGTCAAAGAACTAAGATTCGGTGATTACATAACTTTCCCAAAATAATATAGCAAGAAAAGAAGAGAGGTAGGATTCAAACACAAGTTCTCTAATTTTACATTCAGTCTTCTTTGCATTGTATTATACTGCCTCTGAGCTTATAGTGCAAAGAACTGGACCAAGCTTTCTATTATCACCCTGACCCCTAGGTGGTGTGGAAAGAGAAGTGAAAGAAAATAAAAGGTAAATTATTTTCTTTCACTTCTTTTTCCACATCCCCATTCTGTTCCCTCCTCTTTTACTATGCTCCTTTGTGTCAGCCTATAATTATTTTGGTAGTTGGCTTTGTGGTTGCAGATTTACAGAAGCATTTCCTGCTTTAGAAGTTATTGCTTAAAGGGCTTTTATGCCATACTTATAGTTGTCTAGATAAACAATATAATAGGAATATAAAAATATAAGCTGAAGACACAGTTGAGTGCAATCGCATATTCAACATAACCACTGTACAAAATTACGATCAGATAAAAAAGAGAGCTTAAGATTTTGTTGCACAATGGCTAATTTAACCACCAATTAAACTGAAGGTATAGAACCATGTTAACACCAGCATACTAACTTTGGTCCAAATCAGCCACTCACTTTGAAATTTACTACAGAATCAAAGCCAACAGGTATACAAAACAAGGTGCCAAGTGGTTGAGTTAAAACCAACATCTGGCTTCCTGTGGTCAATTAAATTTGAAAACAAAAAAAAAATGCTTCCTGACAGTTTCATATACATACACACACAAATACATACACATATTATATTAATTAATACATGTAAATTACTTATAGTATATGTATAATTCTATGTATAGATAATACATATATATAAATATTAATACATATATAGGAATTAATACAATTGCTAAGTCATGTAGTCTCTTGCAGTCCCTTCCACCTTCCATTTCTCATCCTCTGAATATAAAAATATTGTCTTACATTGTATAGTTGTAGCATTTTATGAAGGGACCTTTAGCATTGTTCTATTAGAACCAGACTTAGAATGAGGATATTTCACAAGACAATCTCATTAGACTCAGAAAGAAAAGCAAATCTCCGATCTAAGAAGAGATTAGAAGAGAAAATGGATAACTGAATACTCCCTTCTATTTAAAATATCATCATTGTTGATTTTTGCCATTTCTGGTTACAATGAATTTGTGCATAATTTCAGCATAAATTGATACAATATATAGTTTCTTAGTCTGCTTTATACTAATTCAGATCCCTGCACTGTTATTCTCTATTCCTTAATTACAACACTAAATAAATGCACTTGTAGTTTTTTTTTTTTTTACAAAACCAAATTTTAAATTTAGTTGCTCACCAAATTTGGATGCTCACCTCTGTGAGCATCAATTTAAATTCCAGGATCCAAAAGCAAATTTCTTCAACAAATCCATTCCCTTGTATCCCACAACACCTACAGATGTCTTGAGATTCTTTTCCTCCTCATTTCTACAGTTTGGAACTTCTAAACTACCTTCATAGGTCAGCTGATACCTTTTAAGCATTAACCTTGAGTTTATGTGCTCTCCCATCACTTCTCTCAATTTTCTCATTAAACAATTCTTTAAATTTGATTATTTACATCAGAGAATAACTCTGATATAGCTTCCTCTGCTTCTACCCACTACTGCCTCCAAAATAAACAGAATGGATTCCATACATATTAAAGTACACATACCAAGTGTATAGATAGATAGGTAACAACACAATTAAGTTAACTTCCATTATTCTGTAGCGTATGCTCATACTGGGAGATGCATCCAGCCACTTAGACATACACTTTAAGAAAGTCAAAATGATAAGATTGGAAGATCTTTCAGAGACCACTTTTAGATAGACTAGCACTGGAATTATTCCAGCAAAAGATCTTCAATTAAGAAAATCTAGTCACCTCCCTCAGGATTTATTTTTGACTCTCATCATTCTTATAGAAAAGTGCTTCCTAATGTCAACCAAATTATTCCTGCAACTTAAATTCATTTCCTGATTGCTTGAAGAAAAAAATTAACTCATTAATAATAGTTAACTTTTATGTGGTGCTTTAAAGTTTGCAAATCCCTTTACAAATATTCTCATTTGATCCTCACAATAATGCTGAGTTGGTACTATAATTATCCTCATTTTACAAATTAGGAAACTGAGGAAGGCAAATTAAATGTCTTTTGCCAAGGATCACCCAACTAGTAAATGTCTAAGACCAAATTTTAAATCAGTTCTTCCTGATTCCAGGTTCAGTACTCTGTGCACTGTGTCACTCAGCTGCCTAGCCATTCTTCATTGAAAACTCTGATTCACAATTCATTTTGTGATAATCAATATTTTTAGTGATAGTAATAAGTAGTAAAAAATAAAATAAAATAAAAAAGCAACAAGGCACAGTAGATACAAAGCCAGTCTCAGAGTCAGGAAGATTAGGGTCAAATCTTTTGTCTGACATTTACTGGCTGTGTGAGGCTAGGTAAATCTCTTAATCTCTTAGGATCCCCAGGTCATCTAAGACTTGATGTATGGCAGAGCAGTGGCTAATCAACATTAATCCCTGAGAATTCCTTACACCAATAAAATCCCAGATTTGAAACAAAAGTAGCAGCAATAGTATTATCAGCACCAGCAGTCATCCTCCACCACCAAAGGCCCCCTTCAATCTCCCACCATGGCATGGGAATCGGTTACAGGTCCTATCAAGTTGTAAAGATTTTGAGAATGAGCTCAGACACACACACACTCTGTGACTGTCATTGATAGTTCTTTAATGTTTTAGAGTTTGTAAAACACTGTCATTGCTGTGATCCTAAAACTCTGTTTTTCTGAATACAAGTTATCTAAAGACTAACCAGTCTGGCTAATTCGAAGAGATTTATGTCCAGAAAGAAAGCCATAAAATGAAGACTTTTTTATTACTACAGTAACTCATGAAACCCTAAATAGTGGAGGAGTTGTGATCTTCTTGTTTAAAGGACCTTTTGAAATATTGAAGAATTAGGAGGAGGAGTCAGATTTGTGGTTATAAATATAAACTTATTTAATTATGTCAGAGAATTATAAAAAAATTAATTACAGCTTGAAGAAGACATTGAATTGCAGTATTCCTCAAAGACCTTTTCTTTCCTCTTTCCTTCTCTTTGTCAGTTACCAGCAGCCCTCAGTCAACCAACCTGTAAATGCTAAGCCAGCCCAAACTAATCCTAAACTGATACCAAAAACTCCTGATCATGAAATACAAGGATCCAAAGAAGCTCTTATTCAAGATTTGGAAAGAAAACTTCGATGCAAGGACAACCTTCTTCACAATGGAAACCAAGTGTGTGAAATGTCTAATTTTTTTTAGTATGCAGAGTTCAATTATGAATTTTGTTCTGATTATATAATTCTTGTTTTCAAGCTCAGTAAGGGATAGGATTATGATAATTAGAAGTAAACATCTGACCCTGTTCCATAATTCCTCTGACTGAAACCTTTGACTTTTAGCAGTTACTAAGCAGGGGACTACCATAGTATGGCTCTGAATGGCACAATGAAACTTTCTTGCTTTGAACACTCCCCTATTATTGCTAGACTATAGTGCTATACCAAATTCCTAATAGCCTACCATTCTTTTTTTTCTTTTTGCTGAGGCAATTGGGGTTAAGTGACTTGCCCAGGGTCACACTGCCAGGAAGTATCTGAGACCAGATTTGAACTCAGGTCTTCCTGACCTCAGGGCTGGTGCTCTAATCACTGCACCCCCTGGCTGCCCCTAGCCTACCATTCTTGATAAATACCCAGCTTCCATAAATTTTGTCAAATAATATCAAAGCTATAATAAAGACTCATTGCTCCTGAGGAAAAATGAAATGGAGGGCAGCCCACAGGAGCATCTAGCCTCAGACACAATTGCAGTCCATTCCTCTCATCTCTGTAGGGAGTCAGGAGGAAAGAAAGGAGATAGATCCTGGGGTGGTGGTCCAGTGGTTGTTGCATCACCAAGTAACATGACTTCAAGGTAAGTGCAGAAATAGTGGTCATTCTGAAAAGGAAATACACATCCCCTTCCAGAGAGGAAGTATTCTACTTGAAGCAAGCAAAAAGGCAAAATATCCACTGGATTTTCACAACATTAAGCTCTGGATATGAGGGTATAAAAGTAGGCATTAGTTCATTCTTTCTCCATTCATTCAATAAACATTTATTAAATACCACACTTTGTGCCAGGCACTGTGCTAAGTGTTGGAGATACAAAAAGATGCAAAAGACAGTCCTTACCTTCAAAGAACTTACAATCAAATCAGGGGACAACATGCCAAAAAAAAAGTATATAAAGCAAGCTATGTGCAGGATAAATATGAAATAATTAAATGAGGGAAAACACTGGAATTAATAAGGATCAAGGAAGACTTCCTGTAGAAGATGTATGTTCAGTTCCCAGTATAGTGCATGATATATAACAGGTTCCACATTGATTGATTGATTTTTTAAAAGCTTTTTATTATCATAACACATCTATGGGTAGTTCTTCAACATTGATTCCTACAAAGCTTTCCTTTACAAATTTTCCCCCCCAGTCCCCTCCCCTCCCCTAGATAGCAGGAAGTCCACTACATGTTAATTATATTAAAATACTTGACAAATCGAATATATATGTATATACATATTTCCATACTTATCTTGCTGTGCAAGAAAAATTGTATCTACATAAACAAAAAAAGGAAACACAATGCAAGTAAACATCAATATACAGCATGAAAATGTTATGTTGTGGTCCACATTTCATATCCCTCTCTCTGGGTGTATATGCCTTTCTTCACTGAACAATTGGAACTGGTTTGAAACATTTCATTGTTGAAGAGAGCCATGTCCATCAGAATTGATCGTCATATAGTCTTGTTGTTGCCAGTATAATGATCTCCTGGTTCTGCTCATTTCATTCAGTATCAGTTCATGCAAGTCTCTCCAGGCCTCTCTGAAATCGTCCTGCTGGTCGTTTCTTACAGAACAATAATATTCCATAACATTCATCTACCATAATTTATTCAGCCATTCTCCAATTGATGGGTATCCATTCAGTTTCCAATTTCTAGCCACTACAAAAAGGGCTGCCACGAACATTCTTGCACATGTGGGTCCCTTTCCCTCCTCTAAGATCTCTTTGGGATATAAGCCCAATAAAAACACTGCTGGGTCAAAGGGTATGCACTGTTTGATAACTTTTTGAGCATAGCTCCAAATTGCTCTCCAGAATGGTTGGATCTGTTCACAGTTCCACCAACAATGTATTAGTGTCCTAGCTTTCCCACATCCCCTCCAACATTCATCATTGTCTTTTCCTGTCATCTTAGCCAATCTGAAAGGTGTGTAGTGGTACCTCAGAGTTGTCTTAATTTGCATTTCTCTGATCAATAGTGATTTGGAGCACCTTTCCATATGACTAGAAATAGTTTTAATTTTATCATCTGAAAATTGTCTGTTCATATCCCTTGACCATTTATCTATTGGAGAATGGCTTGAATTCTTATACATATGAGACAATTCTCTATATATTTTAGAAATGAGGCCTTTATAAGAACCATTAAATGTGAAGATGATTTCCCAATTTGATGCTTCCCTCCTAATCTTGTCTGCATTAGTTTTGTTTGTACAGAAACTTTTTAACTTAATATAGTCAAAATTATTGATTTCAAGGAGGGAAAGTAGAAGATAGAGGGAAGGGATGGCACATTCTATTAACTTTCAGTACTCAGCCAAATAACAAGCATTTATTAAGTGCTTACAGCATGCTAGATATTGTGCTAATCAATAAAAAGATGTACCCCCAGAGAGCCTTATCTAAGGTAACTATACCAGGTCTCTCTCCAATGTTAGGCTGGGAAGCCTAACTCATTATTATGAGTAAACCTATGGAGACTTAGCAACATAAAACAAGATAGCAAAAGGAATTACTGGTGTGGGATCACAGAGTTACAACCAGAAGAGAATTCAGAGGTCATGTAGTCCATCTCCCTCATTTTGAAGATGAGAAAAATGAGTTCCAGAGAAGCTAAATAATGTGCTGAGGATCCTTCAAGTAATAAGAACAGAGGCAAGATTCTAACCTGGGTTCACTGATATCAGAGCCTATTACCTGCCTATTTACTCCAGAGATAACCAAGCGGCCTCTCTGAGAAGTACTGGTAGTTTAGAGTATGCAACTTTAGATGGAATGGTATGGCCTTCATTCACTGATTCACATCTAGATTCAAGTCACCACCATGTCCCGTCTCTTTGCAGCGGTTAACATATGAGGAGAAGATGGCTCGCAGGCTGCTGGGACCACAGAATGCTGCTGCGGTGTTTCAAGCACAAAATGATAGTGAATCACAGAACTCTGCACAGGTATATTTTCATTATCTTTCTCCATTTGGCATACATTTCCATTGTGATTTTAAAATAGGAATGGATTTGCACATTTTTGTGTGTTTTTTACTCTCATTAGTCTTCCCCAAAAGACATTACTGAGAGGAGAAAAGAACCTAGCTTTACAAAAATGCTCCTAGCTGTTCTATTCATAAAAACAACCAAAAAAATCCTAGAAACAATCTACATATCTAATAGTTGAAGAATGGCTGAAAATGGGAGCAAAGAAGGCAAAATCTTCAGCAGGTCCAAAAAGGGAATACACAGCAAAAACATTTTCTCCTCTCGATAGCTAATTCATTTGGTTCTACCCTTGCTAAAGGCCAATGGCTAAGATTCTATATATGTATTTGATTGTTTTCCTTAACAGTAATTAAACTTAACATTTTTTACTTAAACAATTTGCATTACTTAAATAGGAATTCATTAAGTTTCTTTTATTTGTCTTCCATAATTCCACTCATGGTTTGTATGGAACATGTCAAAGTTTAGTGCCATAAGCTAAAGAGAGAAGTATTTATTTCCCAGGCTGGCATGTGCCTTGCTACCATTTTTTAGCATTGCTGCCAAGTTAAGTGACTTCATATCTATTCCTGTTTGTTTTAAGGGCACTGTGTACCTTGGTCCCATTTTAAATATACCCAGTGCTCACCTCTTTTATAAGGAAACTGACAGCTGCAAAATAAAAAGGGAAACAGTCTAGAAATTCTTCTACTTGCCTGTGAGAACCCAGTATTTATGATTTGTTTTCACTGATCTCTGTGATTTCTCATGAAAAGGGCAAAAAAAGGACTTGGATGATATCTGAAAGCTTATTTACATTGATTATAAATAAACTTGTAATTTACTTTGAGGAAGTGTTGATAAAATGCAATACTGTCAGCTAGAAAGGAAACACACTATTAGATTCTAAATTATTGATTTGCTGCTTTTCCAGAATAGCATTATAATACTGAAATTCTCACTGTTTTATTCTCAAACAGCACAACTCAGAAAATGCAAGACTGCAGGTGCCTACACCACAGATAAGGTAAATCCTAATGTAAAGTAATTTTTTCCACTACTTGGCATTATTATTTGTTTGACTGGATCACCTAAATTAGAGAATGTAACCAAGTATTCAAACCTGTTATAAGTAAACTGCTATGATTTTTAGAATAGGATTTAGATTTGGAAGAGACAATAGCAATTATCTAGTCTAGGGATTTTTTAACCTGGGGTCCATGAACTTGTCTTTTAATTCTTATTGTTAAAACTGCAATTCAATATAATGAGTTTCCTTTGTAATTGTATGTATTTTAATGCATTTAAAAACATTATTCATTATTATTTCATTTAAAGTAATTGTAAGTAATATAAAATATTTGGAAGTCTACCTGCCAAGATGAACCCAGGAAATATATGAATAAAAATATTTTTCCCAGAAATAAAGTCAGATCTAAACAATTGGAAAAATATTAATTGCTCATGGAACAAGCTAATATATTAAAATGACAATTCTACCTAAATTAATATGCTTATTCAGTGCCATACCAATCAAACTACCAGAAATTATTTTATAAAGCTAGAAAAAAAAAACAAAATTTATCTGGGAGAAAAAAAGGTCAAGAATATCAAAGGAACTAATTTTTAAAATGTGAAGAAAGTTGGCCTAGTCACACCAGATCTGAAACTATATTACAAAGTGGTAATCATCACAACAATTTGGTACTGACTAACAAAGAGTGGTGGACTAATTGAATAGATTAGGTACACAATACATAGTAGGAAATAACCAAAGTGATCTTGTGTTTAATAAATGCAAAGATCCAGACTTTTGGGACAGGAGCTCACTATATGACAAAAATTTCTGGAAAAACTAGAAAGTAGTTTGACAGAAATTAGGTATAGACCAACACCTAACATCATATTCCAAGATAAGGTAAAAATGAGTACATGAAGGGTAATACCATCAGCAAATTAAGAGTGCATGAAATAGTCTGCCTGTCAGTTCCATGGGTAAGGGAAAAAATTACTGCCAAACAAGAGATAGTCAGCATTATGGAATATGTGAGGAATAATTTTTTTACATTAAATATAAAAGTATTTGCACAAAAACCAATGCAATCAAGATTAAAAAGAAAGCAAAAAATGAGGGTGAGAAGAATTTTACAGCAAGTTTCTGATGAAAGCCTCATCTCTCAAATATATGGAAAACTGAGTCAAATTTATAACACTAATCATCCTTCAATTAATAAATGGTCAAAAATGGGCAGTTTTCAGATGAAGATATCAAAGCTATCTATAATCCAATTACATGTTAAAACAATTTTTAATATTTGTTTTTTGTAATTTTGAATTTCAAATTATCTTATACCTCTCTCCTCATTAAGCCAAGTGATTTGATAAAAGTTATACAGACACAAAACATATTTCCACATGTCATGTTGTTAAAGGAAAATGCAGAAAAAATGCACAAAAAATAAAGAAATTAGAAAAGAAAACCAATATGCTTCAATATACATTCAGATTCTTTCTCTGAAAGTAGATAGCATTTTTCACCATAGGACCTTCAGAATTGTCTTGGATCATTAGACTGATAGAGTAGCTAAGTCACAGTTGATAATACAATGTTCTTCTGGTTCTGCTTACTTAACTTTGCATCACTTAGCCCATATAAGCCTTTCAAGGTTTCTCTGGAAATATCCTCCTCATTTCTTATAACACAATAATATTCCATCACAATCATGTACCATAGCTTGTTCAGCCATTTCCCAGTTGACATTTATTCTCTCAATTTCTAATTCTTTGCTACAAAAAGAGCTGTTATAAATATTTTAAGGCAATTAGGTGTTGTAGTGGACAGAGCATTGGGTTTGAAATCAGGAAGACTCATCTTCATGAGTTCACATCTGGCCTCAGATTAGAGTTGGAAGGATCCTTAGAAACAATTGAGAACAATCTCCCTATTTTATAGACGAGGAAAGTGAGGCATATTAAGTGACTTACCCAGAATATGAGACAATATTTGAATCCAGATCTTCCTGACTGAGTCTAGTGTTCTATTCATTCCTCTGGGCTGATGCTAGGGTTCCACATTTGTTAGATAAATTAAAATTTGTGTAAAGGAAAATAGTGATTTTGATGCATAACTATTATTAAAATGTATTTCATAGGAGTAGATCATCTTCAAGAGGAGATACAAATGATCAGGAATCAATCCTGGAGAAATTCTACCCTCCACGTTTTGTTCAAGTACCAGAGAACTTATCTATGGAAGAAGGAAGATTCTGCAGAATAGACTTTAAAGTAATAAATGCTATCTAAAAAAAAAAACATTTAGAGGGAGTTAACAATAAGATACATAGTTGTTCACCTCAATGTGGCTTATTGAATGCTCATAATTTTTTAACTAGAACTCTTAATTTATCTTCTTAACAGTCTGTCCTCCCATTGACCTACATTTTTTTGGCTCAATATAGTTCTGATCTCATTAATGGGAACTCCTTCCAAAAAATCACAGCCTAGTCATATTCCTGCATGCCATGGGGATTGTTTTCTTTTTGTGGAATTTTTTTTCTGGAAATAATTAAGAGACATATGTATTGGCATACTAAAAGAGGTTTACAAAAATATCTTTAATCTATTGGGATAAAGCATATATTCCACCTGAATAATAGCTCGAAACTTTTCCTTTAGAATTATTCTTAGAGAGAGTAGTATTTATTGTTACTAGATGCTATAGAAAAGTTTCTGCAACTTTCATTAACCCAAAATGTCATAAGAAAACTGGGCCATATAACAGTAAAACTGGAATATGATGCAGAAATCAAATATCTAAAAGAATGTAGATTAGCCCAAATGCTATACATCTGAGTCTCACCTTCATTTAAAATTTCTATCATTTTCTCAAAATTATTAAAGACTTGGGAAGGGAAAGTGAGCTATCTTTGTTCTTCTAAGAACCTATAAAGATACCAAGTATTTAACATTTACAAATGGATCGTTGTTATAATAGGCCTTAAAATATTGTCATCTCTAATTTTTTTTTTATCCAAAGGTAAGTGGATTACCAGCTCCTGATGTAACATGGTATTTAAATGGAAGACCAGTTCAATCAGATGAACTTCACAAAATGATAGTATCTGAAAAAGGTTTTCATTCACTCATTTTTGAAGTCGTCAGAACTTCAGATGCAGGGACTTATGCATGCGTTGCTAAGAATCGAGCAGGAGAAGCCACCTTTACAATACAATTGGATGTTCTTGGTAAGTATTGAATATATTCATACATATACCTTTAAGCTCTATAAAACATAGCATATATAGATTATAAGCTATGTTTACATAGCACTAATATAACTACTGGAAATAGGAAAAAGTGAAAGCCCAAACTTTTTTTCTTTTTTTCTTTCTTTTTTTTTTTTTTTTTTGGCCAACCAGTGCCAAATAATCAGCAAACTTAAATATAAATACTAAATGCCATCTTTTAGCCTTAAGCCATTTTTATTACAAGGAAACTACTCTCTTAAAAATATTAAATATTCCTATCTCTTTTAGAAAAAAATGCAAAAAATATTTCTTTTATTTCCAAATGTTATTAGGCACACCCTTTGGTCTCTGATTATAAATCTATCTTATTTTAAATTCTCCAATACTACTATTTTTAAAAAGTGTAAATATCACACATTTTTCCTAAATCCTAGAAATTAAGGTAGAAATTGTTCTATGGAGTTTTAAAATACTATCTGGCCTTTGGACCAGTAACAAATCTTTTTTTTTTTAATTTTGAAATTAAATACCAAATAAAATGGGTATTTTCATATAAATAGAACAGAAAAAGAGAATTATACATGAAACTGAAGATCTCTGCCATGCTCAACTTGTCTGCGATTTTTTTGTGGTCTCCTTTCTACTTTCTGTATATTTTTAAAGATATTTTTCTTTTCTTTTTACCCCTACCTCATTCCTATGTGTCCTCTTCTTCCCCATCCCACACCACCCCATTAAAAAAAAAGAAACAAAAATAAAATCCTTGAAACAAATATGCAAAGTTGGTGTGGTGCAGGCAATTTCTTTTGTTTTGTTTTAAATGGGAGGAAGCAAAAATGGACACCTGATAAATGAAAAAGTTAAAACTTAATTAAAAAAAAACAAATCTACATAGCCAAACAAAACAAAGTCTTATATTAGCTATGTTTAAAAATATATGTCTCATTCTCCATCTTGAGTCCATTACATCTGTCAGAAGGCAGGTAACATATCATTATCAATATGTTAGACTTGTAAATGGTCATTGCATTGATCAGAATTCTTAAGTCTTTAGAGGATTTATAAAAAATATATATATAGTATTATCCTTCTGGTTTTTCTCACTTCATTCTCTATCAGTTCACAAAAGTCTCCTCAGGTTTCTCTGAAACTATTTTGTCCTTATTTCAGTGCAATAACATTCCATGATATCCTTAGTTTCCAATACATTACTATATTAAAAAAAAATTATAACTATTTTTAGACAAAGATCTTTTCCTTCTTTCTTTGATATTTTTGGGATGCCAAAGAGATATTAATAATCTTAAGCTCAAGATAGATTTATAATTTCTGGAATAGCTTATTGAAAAAATTGGGAATTCAAAGAAACATGAAGAAACATATGAATGACACAGAGTAGAGAAAGCAAAATCAGGAAGATATACAACTAAAATAACATAGACAAAAACCAAAAGGCCTCTGGCCTCAGATTAAATGCAGTATATGATCCTGATCTCAGAAAACTGATAATGAAACATACTTCATTCTTCCTAATAGAATGGCAAGAGACGATATATGGTAAGAGAAATGTGGAATGTTGCATATCATGTCAGACTCAATAACTTTGTCTATCCAGTTTTTACTTATTTTTCTTTGTTGCAAGGGAAGGTACCAAAGGGGAAGGAAATGGCAGTAATATAGGGTGGGTGTGTGTGTGTGTGTAAAGCTGGTAACAAAAAGACAATTATATACTATAACCTAGAGTAGTTATTATGTGTTATATAACTTTGTTTCTGTTTTTCTAACTGAAAAATAAGTTATAATCCCCACTCTTAACTTCTCCCAAATGTACTATTATATCAAATAAAGGGAACATGACTGAAGATTTTTAAATAAAAGATATTTGAAAATTCTACATATTATCTATTATTATTTAGAGAATCTGAACATACATGTAATCTGGCTTACCTAAACAGAAATGTCCTCTATAATGTCCTTGACCAATGGTCCTCAAACCTCTATTAAGTCCTTCATTGACAACTCAATACTAATCAGTGGAGCAGATTCTACTTTTGGACAGCTTTCATTATTAGGAAGTTTTTCCTTATATCAAGCAGAAATCTGCTTCTCTTTAATATTTATTCATTTAATCCTTTGGATAGGGGAATTAAAAAAGAGGTTATCAAACATTTTTATGAAGTTTATGAATTTATTACTCCATTGCCTTAGAACTAGAGGTGATAAAATGTTTACAGATTGTCTTATCTTCTCTTATTCTCTTATCCATACCTGATTTTTTTTAACACTTTTGGGAGTAAGATTTTAATTGTAAGTTTATACACTTTTAATTAAAGAAGATGCTTTATCAATATTACTTTGACTTGATTAATATCTTTTGCAATATATTTTTTTCAATATTTGAATTATTTCCTTAAAATTATAGCAAAGGAACATAAGAGAGCACCAATGTTTATCTACAAACCACAGAGCAAAAAAGTTTATGAAGGGGACTCAGTAAAATTAGAATGCCAAGTTTCTGCTATACCTCCACCAAAGCTTTTCTGGAAAAGAAATAATGAAATGGTGCAATTCAACACAGATCGAATAAGGTACTACAGATATTTCTAAAACTATAATTTCTTTTTTGTTTTTTGCTTGCAAAATAAAGATCCCTTCATAAGAGTATACATAGAATGGAAAGAACATTTGATTTGGAATCAAAGGACCTGTATTCCAATCCCAGCTCTGCAATTTATTCTCCTTATTTAGCATCTTAGGTAATTCACCATACTTCTCTGAACCTTGATTTCTTCATCTGTAAAATGAGCTGGATGAACCAGGCAATCTTTTAGATTCCATCTAGGTTTAAGCATTATTATTCTATAATTTCATTGTTTAATCTTGTGGAAAATGCATAAAAACTTTGATAAAACTTCATTACTTCAGACCTTTCTAATTAGAATTTCATGACTCAGAAGTAAAATTTATCTTTGTCCTATTTATAAAGAATTTGTTGGGGCAGCTAGGTGGCGCAGTGGATAGAGCACCAGCCCTGAAGTCAGGAGGACCTCAGTTCAAATCTGCCCTCAGACACTACTTAATACTTCCTAGCTGTGTGATCTTAGGCAAGTCACTTAACCCCAATTGCCTCAGCCAATAAATAAATGAAAAAGAATTTGCTGGTCAAATAAATATTAGAAACAACACAGAGTGGGGCAGGGGGGAGAATAAGAGATCTTTAACATTAAGAAAATAAGCAATTGTTGGATAGAAAGAGCTTCTGAATTATTAAATGTAATCCTTTCCTAGAAGCTTAGAATCAGAAGAAGCCTTAATTTAGTCCAACCTTCTATCACTGCAGAAATTCTTTCTATATCCTCCCTGACTGAATATTTCCAAAGACCAGGAAGTCACTTTATCAAAAGAAAGTCCATTGAATTGATGGACAATTCTAAATGTTAGAAAGCTCTTCTTGATCTGTCATTCCTATAACTTCTTCACATTGTATGACTTCAGAAAGCAGAACTAAATCAAGCATACAAAGCAAAGTCTATTCTCTCTTCCATAAGACATTTGAAACATTTGAAAATTGTAATTATGTTCTTTCCAATTTCTCTTCTATAGTTCCTTCAAATATTCTTCATATCATGTAGTTTCAAGTCCCCTCACTAAAATTACCCTCCCCTAAAAATTGACCCAATTAATCAATGTCTCCTTTAAAATTTGGCATCAGAACTGAACCCAGTTTTCTATTCTCAGCAGTACAATGATCCACAATACTCTGAAAGACTTATGAAAAATCCTACCCATACCCAGAAAAGGAACAGATTGTGTCGGAATACAAATTGAAGCATTCTCTCTCTCTTTCTTTAACTTTATTTTTTTGAGGGTTTTTATTTTCATTAGGGGTGGGAGATCTATGTTTTCTTTTACAACATGACTTTTATGGAAATGTTTTGCATAACTTCATGTGTAGTTTCTTAATTGTGGATGGGGATAATGGAGAGAACTCAGAATTCAAAAGTTTAAAAAAAAAAAAACAAATGTTTAAAAAATGTGTTTTAAATGTAACTGGGGAAAAATATTAAATAAATAAGTCAAATAAAAAAAAGTGAGCCCAGTATGTTGGGGTCCTCCAACACCAGTATTCTAACTGGGGCATGATCAGGCCAGATTATGGTGAGACTATCAATATACCTCCATTAATGCAATATTAAGTTTGAGGGGTGGGAATTTTTTTGGCATCCATAATACTCTATTGGATTGGTTTGGCCTTGTAATCAAATAAAAACTTTTTTTAAAAAAAATACATAAATTGTTAAATTGGGGCTCCTTCCAACAATTGATCAGCTGATCTTCTTGATTATTCCGCTTATTCTTATTCTACCATAATTATCATTTAAGGATTCCTCAGAAAACTTGGTTTCTGATATTTCCATTTTTTGTATGTCACTTTTCAGCTTGTACCATGATAACTCTGGAAGAATTACCCTACTGATTAAAGATGCAAACAAGAAAGATGCTGGGTGGTACACTGTATCTGCAGTAAATGAAGCAGGAGTGGTCTCATGCAATACTAGACTGGATGTTGCAGGTATTTCATTATATTAACCAAAATTGCCATTACAGATATAACAAATGCAGCAATTGAGAACACTATGAATTCACACAATGAGTCTCCCAAGAAAGGCCAACATGGTTCAAGCTGCTCTATTGAGCTGCATCCTCTCAAAACCATAGCTTATGAGCTCCCACTAATGTATTTGCTTTATCAATCAATCAAAAGATATAATATATTCAAATCAAATCTAGTTAATGAAAAAATATGTAAGAAAACCAACACCATAATATTTCTCCCATAAATTTAAGGCAAATTCTTCCATAAAAACCCATACATATTGTCAGCAAAAAAAAAAAGGGGGACACATGTACAAGGATGACAAGGCATACATGTAAAAAAACTTTATAGCCAGTGCTTACATTGGAGCAGCATATAGAAAACCTAGAAATAAATATTACATTCAAGAGAAAAAGTCATTGTCTTCTTCCTTTCTAGATACATTTCTAATTTTGTGTATATGTGACTAACAACAAGTTTGCCCCACACCTGGGAAATTTAATATATAACACAAATCCCAAAATTTTATGTAATTTGGAGACATTTTCTCCTATAAAGTTATTTCTTTTTCTACTTTCTGGCATCATAGCAATGTCGATTTTAAGCAACTTTTTTAGAACAGATTTCATAACTTGGTTTTTATCTGATCTATTCCAGCTCGTCCAACCCAAACTCTTCCAAATCCTAAGCAATTACGGGTTCGACCAACTTTCAGCAAATACTTAGCATTAAATGGGAAAGGTTTGGATGTAAAACAAGCTTTTAACCCAGAAGGCGAATTTCAGCGCCTAGCAGCTCAATCTGGACTCTATGAGAGTGAAGAACTTTAACAATTTATGAAAATATGACAAAGAAAACAGTAACCTTACGTTCATTTAAGATCTTTAAAATAAATCCATAGTGCAGTTAACAAATTATTGCTTTTATTAGGCAACAGAACTACTGTACGGAATATTAATCTTTTGACTCTTGCACATACTAATTTTCTGATATATTAAAAACGATATAAAATCTATGTGTATGTAGGTTTGTAAATGTAGAAGACTATCCTGAAATGTGGGTTTTTTTAATTTGTTATAAGTGCTCAAAGAGACTCCTGAATATAAAAGTTTTAAAGCCTTTTTAAACCACTAGTGCCAGTAAAAAAAAAAAAAAAAAAAAAAAAAAAAAAAGCAGCTCCTTGGTATGGCTTTCTAAAAATTATGACTTTGATGACATTAAGGTGTTGTGTTTCAGGAATACTGAATGTTACAGATTATCTGAGTGTTCCCAAGTTTATGTCAAAAACCAATAAAAATTTAAATACACACAAATGGCTGAGACTATTCTTAATACTAGTGCAAGAATGTCAATTCTTTGTAAGAAAACTTCCAGGGGATCCTATTTTAAACTTCCAAAAGACATAATAATCTCTGCAGCTTTGCAAGTTTCACCACACTTTATGTAGTCTTCAAATTGTAGTTATAACCTAAATGGCATGGGTCCACCCTGTATCAATATCACTTCCAGATAATCTCTGAACTGCTCCACAGCAGCTTCGAGAGCCAACTTTGGATAAGATTGGGGGGGGGGGGGCAATAAGGAAATCACAGCTAATATCGGGAGAAGTGTTCACTTTTCTAACTGCACTAGGTGGTGATGCAGTAGATAGAGCGTGAGGCCTAGAGGCAGGAAAAACCAAAATTCAAATACCACTTCAAAGACTTACTAGCTGTGTGATACTGAACAGGTCACTTGACCCTGTTTGCCTCAATTTCCTCATCTGTAAAATGAACTTGAAAAGGAAATAACAAACCACTCCAAGATCTTTGCCAAGAAAAGCCCTCATGGCATGAAACAACTGAACAACACCAAATATCTCAAACTTTTTAGAAAGTGGATCAAATGATTCTGAGAGGATGAAGAAGAGTCCTTATCCCATGTGTAGCAAGAAATACTTTTTGACAAGTCTGGCTCACATTTATGATACATTACAAAATTGCAAGAAAAGAAAGCCGGCATCTGAAAGATGTAGTCTACATTCGAAGGTAACTTGCAGTGACCCAATCTATGTGAAATCTACAAGGGATTATGAGATCAAAAAAAAATTAAAAATTAAAAAACAACAAACTTCCCCAAACTCTCCTTTCTGTACGTTGCCCTTTGTAATATTTATAGTCCAACTTTGATATCTCCTTTTTTCCTTTTACTCGTTTTTGATCCTGGCACCTGCAAGGCAAATTTTCTTTTCAACCTACATCTAAAAGGATGTTACCCTTCCTCAACCTTTCAGGGTTTCGATAAAAGTGACTTTCTTTAAGATCCTCCTCAAAATTCCACTTTTCTAGCAGTTCTTTCGCCGCTTTGGTTGTCGTCATTCCATCATTCCCAAGGGCCCAACATTTTCATTCCCGAAAAGGTCCCCCCGGAAAGGGGCAGAAGGTAGGAGCCAGGGCGCGATAGGAGGCTCCGATTGGGACGCATGGGGGTGGGGGAGGGGGGAAGAAGGAGATTGTGGTGCCTGACTGGTTAAGGGAGGAAGGATTTGGACACCTGGGCTTTCCTCGCAAATATGTCAGGGCAAGAAGGGAGAGCTCTGGAGCCTGAACTCATGTTCTCACATTGGCAGAGAGGATGTAGGGAGGTGTGGAAATAAGAGTGGTACGAAGCGGAAGAGAATCAACTCTGCCGCTCAGGAAAGTGATGGAAGCGGCCCGAGGCGAGAGGGAGAGCGCTGGAGCATTTCTGACTGGGATTAGGGTTAGGATTGTCGGGCAGCCAGAACATAGACCCGCCTCCGGGACCCTCGCGCAAAAAGGTAGTAGTAGAATTGTCTCGCTCAGATGGAGCGCGCTGGCACCGCGCGAAGCAGAAGAAGCCACCCGCGGGGAGGGCGGGGCCTGGCCTTCTCAGGCTCCAAAGCTTGGCGGTTTAAAAGGAGACGGAAACCACCACCCTCTCAGCAGAATCTGTTATGGCCAAAGTGAAATCTTTTAACGCCCAGAGGCAGCAATTCGAAGCCGGGGGTGAGAAAGGGACAGCCCAAACTGGGACGGTCAGAAGGCTGGGCCCCGCCTCCCCCACGTCAGCTGTGTGACTGGCTTTGGGCAAGTCTTTTACCCTCTTGGAGCTTTACAATTTCCACATTTGTAAAATGGGGGCTTTGGACACCCGGATTTCTTAAGATCCTGCATTGAGGTGGTGTCGTATTCCCTGCCACCCTAATCCCGTTAGCATTTAAATAATAAACCGATTGAGCCGGTCTTGTGGACAGTTAGTCAACAAGCATTTATTAAGGTGTTTTGTTAAGCACTGGGGATGCTAAAGGGCAGAAAGCACACCTTGCTCTCCAGGAGCTCAGGCTAATGTAGGATACAGTATGCAAACGATAGTGTACAGACAAGATATAAACTGGAGAGAATCAGCAAAGGGAAGGTACTGGCATTGAGCACAGCCTTGTACGCGGTGGGATTTTGGATGGGGCAGGAAGTAAGTCAGGAGTTTACACCCACACCCCATTAGGGCTTGCTCCTGTGACTTCATTCCCTTCCAGAAATGTGATGTAACAGCCTGTTCCTCTGAGATTTAGGGTTGAGCCCTTGCCTTGGTTGGTTTCCCCAAGACAGATAAAATTTTAAAAAGCAGTAGTTGGCTTGGGTAACAAAGAACAAAGCTGAGAGTTGTCAACAATACTCACCAAAATGATAATTTTACACCTCTCTCCTGATAATACCACCCCCTTCAGTTTTTTTTTTCTTACCCTCCCCAGTTATTTACCACTCTTAAGTGGCTCTAGAAGAAGTGTTCCAGGTTCACCTTGAACACAACCATCTTTATAGCAAGGCACCCAGCTGCCATCCATCCTGTCCTTAAACTGATTCAGCTTTCCTTATTTACACACGTTAAAACAGCTAGTTGACCAAAAAAGCATGTTATTTTGGCAAGTGCAGCAAAGTGGACCCTCCTCAAAATTTCCAGTCATGATCAGGCTAAATCCAGTGACTGTATCTTTGTTTTAGTATAAGATCTGCCATCAGTTTGCTGAAAGACCTTGGATAACTTTGTATTTACAATATCTGTAAAATGAAACAGTAAACTCTTACAGGAGGAATAAACTATCACAACTGTTAACTACCTGACAGATGTAAGCAGTAAAATATCAAAAATCAGCTGAATGTTTTGGTCAGTAGTGGAATAAGTTGAATGTTTGTTAATGCTTCTTATTTATAGAGAGAAAACTTTGTTTTATGCTTTATAGTGTCACTGAAACCTAAGCTGACCTATAAAAAAGAACTAGAAATTAGATCCACCCTTCAGGAGCTGCTTATCTACCTTATTTTTCTAACAGACCTATGTATATGTAAGTAGACAAGTAGTGGGATTAATTATGATTGGGTTAATGCTATACATTTGGAAATGAGTTAAAATTAATGTCATCCAACTCATGTTTACAAGATATTAATAGTTCTGAGCACATGGGTTTAGCTATGCTTGTTTTATGAACAATCTGAATGCTGACAATGGCTGCTCTTGGCTACAAAGGATTGCAAGACAGAAGATAAAAGGAAGCAAATCCACTACCATTAGCATCTTTAAAGTGTATATTTTACAGATGGTGAGCCAACTGACTTTATAGATAGTACTGGCTTTGTGCATAATTATTACATCTTAAAGTGACCAATAAGCTCTATGAAGTAGCTAGATTGATAATTGGAAAGCATTTGCTGGAATTTATGCATCATCAACAATGTTTTAATCATTAGGATCAAATTAGATTATGTAGCTTGTACAGCTTGTCAAGATATACCACATAGGTATAAACATAGATTGTATGCCTATAAAGAACTCAAAATAAAATACTAAAAAATAGTCAATTGTTAGATACGCCCCCCCCCGTTGTTAGATTGTTAGACACCACCCCCTCCAGTTTTTTTCAAGACAGATTTGGGGGGAGGAGAAAAGACCCCTATTATATTCAAAACAATATGGTATTTTGCCTGATTAAATGAAAGTAAAATGGCTTTGTATAAGTATAAATAGAACCTAGATTAAGCATAAAATGCTGAAATAGGCTAATCACATAAAATTTGGGTATCATTTCACAGGAAGCTGGATTTTAAAAATTTTTTTAAAAACAAAATTCTTTCTCTCTAGTGACTTTTGGAATGGTAAGCACAAATATGTATTATTTGAACAAGGTTATAGCAACTCTGTTTTTGGAAACTTCTGTACCTGGGGAAGACAGAACCAACTTTAAGTCTGTTAGCACCATAACTGAGTTTTGGAAGGTAAGGTTCATTTGACCACCAATAGGGAAGGGGAAAGGGAAGAAGCATTTATATAGTACCTACTATGTGCCAGCCACTATGCTAAGTACTTCACAAATAATTTTCTTATTTGATCCTCACAACAATTCTGATGTGGTTATTATCCCTATTTTACAGCTGAGAAAATTGAGGCAAACATGTTAAATTACTTGCCCAGGGTTATACAACTAGTGTCTGAGGCTAAATTTGAACTCAGGTCTTCTTGACACCAAGTCAGCATCCCAACCACTATACCACCTACTATCATGGATTATATAAATGAAACCTCCCCTCGACCCTTTTAAACTACTAGTTAGTTTCCTAGCCTAATGGGTTCCTTTAAAAATGCTGATTTTCTTTTTATTCTTATTTATCTGGAAAAGAAGGATGTATTGACTACATGCAGGAATCTATTATGTATGCCTGAAATAGAAAAGAATTCCTATATGGAGAGCATTAATGAGACTGAAATTATAGAGGTTTTTACCTAGGTTTTATTACTATGCTCACGCAGAGATATGGGTCTCAGAGAAAACCTGAACAATCATTAGGATTCTGATAAGACTTCTCATAGGCAAAATTAAGTTAGTGACAGAAAAAATATTTGTTTCGCCTACTGTAATTTTAAATGTTCTTCTTAGGCCATAAAAGTTAAATTCACAATCCTAATGCTTCCTTCAATGTCATGAAATTTGAAAAAATTAAAAGTCATAAAATAATACATTTCCTAAGGAAAAAAATGTTCATCAAACAAACTCTATAGCTAAACTAAATGAGATTACACATTGAACTACATTTAGAGAGTTTACAAATAGGCTGACTGAGTGGGAAGATTGACTGGAAGCAAAACAGTCAGGAACAGTTGAGATTCTTCCTCTGGCTTCTTATTTAGGAAATGCTTAAGGCTTTAAATAAATGTTCATATCCCACATATTAATGGTAAATAGATTTTCAGTTAACCAAAACTTGAAGGAAGAATGGCCCAGAGTCCCAGATAATATATTATTTCTTTATAAAGAAATCAAAAATTAAAAATTCTCACTACAATAAGAAATAATAGTGTGAGTCTTAGTAATTTCACTTATTAATCAGAAATAACTATCTTTGCTTACTCAAAGTATTTAAAACTTAGAGATGGCTTGAGAACTCCAATCCCTTCATTGCCCCATAGATGTACCAGCCATTTGATAAGGAAGATGGCATAGACAGGTTTCCTGCTATAGTTTGCACTAGTACATGTGTACTCAGGACCAAATTGTACTGTGACCATAAAACAAAGGGTAATTAAATGAGTATTGACTTGATCAGAAGTCTTAATTTCATTTTGGCTAAGAATAATTGACATTTCTATAGCAATTTAAAGTTTACATGGTATTTTTGTGGTGTTAGGAGAGCAGAGAGTGTTATTAAGTTGACAGTAAAACTATTTACATTTCTTTTACTGTGCATAGTTTATGGAGGGACCCCTTTTGGAAGGTCTGTACTGTGACTCATGGTATAATACAGAGGTTTTGTATCAACTGAAAAACAGCAGCCGCATCTACTATGAGAACATACTTCTAGGAGTCCCTCGAATTCGACAACTTAAAGTCCGAAACAACACATGCATTGTCTATCCAAAATTTCAATCTTTCATGGATGAATGTTTTGACAGATATACTATAGAAAATGAAGATCGATCTGATTTTGGCCCTAGACAGGTGCCTGAGTAAGTGTTATGAAATCACACAGTGGATATTATTATCCTTTGTAAATTCTCAAAAGTAATTTATGTTGTTTCTAAAGTATATACTAAATGTGACTACTACCATAAAGACAGCTGCCTTTTAATATTTTCTATTTAAAGAAAACAAAAACACCTTGAGAGTGATAGGCTTTCTAAATCAGTGTAACATCCTTGCTATATTAAAAATTCAAACACCATTCTTAGCACAATACTTAAATCAATGTTGAATAAATAATAACTGCTACAAATCTGAAAATCAATTTAGAAGAAAGATTAGAGCCAAGGGAGTTGTTTACATATAATCTTCAATAGCTATAAAAATTAATCACTCAGTACCCAAGTTACTTTCTTAACACTTAGGTCCAGAACAATCATTGATTTGCTTCCTCTGTTGGGGGAAATGCTTTTATTAAGTGCCTATTACCTGTTAGGACATCTAGGTGGTATATGTAGTAGATAGAGCACCAGGCCTGGAAATAGGAAGACTCCTCTTCCTGAATTCAAATCCAGCTTCAGAAACAAATTGTGACCCTGGGCAAGTCACATAACCCTGTCTGCCTCAGTTTTTTCATCTGTAAAATGAGCTGGAGAAAGAAATGGCAAATCAGTATCTTTGCCAAGAAAACTCCAAATGGAGTCACAAAGAATTGGACACAAATC
Organism: Myrmecobius fasciatus; assembly: GCA_023553655.1. Lineage (NCBI taxonomy): Eukaryota > Metazoa > Chordata > Mammalia > Dasyuromorphia > Myrmecobiidae > Myrmecobius > Myrmecobius fasciatus. The sequence continues at coordinate 238,354 of JAJPUD010001701.1, read as the reverse complement.
AAAAACAACTGTGTACTAAGCATTATGCAAAAGTAGCTTACAGTATTATCTCATTTGACCCTCACAACAACCTGTCTTGTAAGTGATGTTATTATCTTTAGTTTACAGTTGGGAGAACTGAGCAAAGGTTAAGTTAAGTGACTTGCCCAAGGTCAAGCAAGGTAGTAAGTGTCTGAGGCTGGATTTGAATTCAAGTCTTCCTAAGTACTCTTATATGCTTTACCACTTAGCTAGGATTTCCTTTTTACCGAATTTAAAGATCCAAACCAGACTCCTCCCCTCAAAAAATGACAGCACAGACAATCCATGTGAAATAACAAGGTGATTGTTTTGGGGAAACTAAAGGATTTAAGTACTATATGTTAGGCAAATTATTTTGCTGTTGAGGTAGGCTGTGTACCATAATTTTATTGATGAAAATATTTTGAAATGAATATTTAAGTCATCTTTTGAGTTAGTAACTTGAGGTTAAGCTCCTTTTCCTTTTTGGACTTAACACACAAACACAAAATTAGCTTTCAGCAAAATGGAAAGAATAGATTTGGCCTTAAGGAATACTGTGGAAAGAAAAAAAAGCTATATAGAAAGTTTGATGTTGTAAAAGTTTTGTTAATTTTTATTTTTATTGTTATTTATTAAATATATTTATTACCAAAGCTCTAATTCTAAATGATATAGTTATTCATTATTCAACTAGCTCTTCCTTATTAAAAATCATTTTAAAGTAAATATTATGTGGCTATTATCAGGCTAATCGTGAAATTTTTGTTTTTCTCAAAGTTAAGAAAATCATTGACAAAAATAAAGGCTTAGCATATATCAAAATAATTTTAGGAACAATTTTTGTGGCAACTAAGAACTAGCAACAAAATAGTTACCCATCAATTGGGAAGTGGCTGAAAAAGTTGTAGTATATGAAAGTAATGGAATATTATTGTGCTGTAAAAAATATGGATATGACAAGTATATAGAAGTTTAGAAAGATATATGAACTAAGGAAAAAGTAAAATTTATAATTTTACTTTTACAATAACTAAAACAGTTTAAGTAGGAAGAGTAGCCACAAAGCAATCAAAACTGAATTTTTTGAAATTATACAGAACAGTCTCCAAGAAGAAAGATGAAAAGGTACCATTCCTCACTCCTTTTCAGAGTTCAGGAGTCAGGCATTTTTTCTCTTTTTTCTTTATTAAAAAACATCCCTTATTATAGAAAATGGCTCTCTAGAAGACTGTACAAGGAGAATCAAAGAAATGTAAACATGAAATATGTCAATAATATTTTTTAAAGTAATAACTTTTCAATCAGGCCTCCTATCAATAATATCACATTTTTCTTAACAGATGGAAGTATTCCCCTTCAACATCACTTTCCTTTCGGCACTGGGGAATTTTTGGTGTTTATGATAATGGAGGATATATGTTCACTTTACCCATATCAAAGACTGCGGCCAAAGAGAAGTTTACTTTCCTTAAATTGAACAGTTGGATCACTAGAGGGACCAGAGTTATTTTTATTGATTTTTCAATTTACAATGCTAATGTAAACCTTTTTTGTGTCATCAGGTGAGTAAATATTATCCCCTTTATTAATGTGATGTGCTTTTTAATATTGTTCATACCCTTCTCTGGAGTTGTCTTCAGAGTTACACAGTAGTAACATCTACAGATCTTAAATTTAAAAAAAAAAAATGTAAACCAAAAGAACCAATGCTAGAAAAGCCAGTAAAGTAACATTATTTTCTATGAGATTTGCTAGTTTATATCCTCAAATAATTCCCACTGAGAATTAAACAGGACATAATTTTTCCTGTCATATATGAGCATTTAGTTTAAATATATGGATTGTCTAGGCATATGCAAACACTGATCTTCTAGGAGTTGCCATAAATAAACCACACCAAGAATTTTGCAGCTCTCTAATTTCACTAGTTATTTGTGTTCCTGTCTTATACCTCCTGCACCTATTATGTGCCAGACACTGTGCAAAATATCAGGGAACAAAAAGAAGCAAAAGATAGTCCCTGCCTTCAAGGAGTTTACAATCTAATGGCATTGTGTAAGTTCTTTGAAGAAAGGGTTATGGTCTTGGTCTTTGAATCTATCACATTGTTTCACACAGTAGATGCTCAATGTTTATTGATTAAATTAGAAGATATATATGTGTGTATACATATATTCAAACTTCTTGCAAAACTTAAAATTCAACCTTTCAGTATTTCCAGAAAGAAATATTTACAAAAATCACAGATTTGGAAGTGGAAAGGAACTTTTAGTCATTTAGTCCTACCGTCTCATTTTAAAGATTAAGAGGCTGAGGGCTCAGAGAAACAGGTGAGGTGACTTTGCCTTAGGCCATACTGGTAATAACTGGAAAAGCCAGAATTTGAACCTAGATATTCTGGTTCCAAATCCAAGATTCTTTCAACTAATCTAGTTTATTATTAAAAATAAGTTATCTTCATTCACTGGCTATTTCACTAATAATGAATTGTAGTCTGAAACTGATATACAGTACTTAGAATCCATAATTACTTTTCCAAAACAATTTTGCAGATTAGTGGCAGAATTCCCTGCAACTGGAGGAGTACTCACTTCTTGGAATTTTTACTCAGTGAAGCTACTCAGATATGTTACTTACTTTGACTACTTTATTGCTTCCTGTGAAATTATATTTTGTATTTTCATTATTAACTTTATCATCCAAGAAATTAAAAAAATGAAAGAATATAAATACACCTATTTCAAGAGTTTTTGGAACTTATTAGAGTTGCTGCTTTTGTTGGTGAGTATTGAAACTACCTGTGAAGTTGGTCATTTGCATCTAAGTAATGGGAAAGGTGGGAAATGAGTTTTTGTCTCTTCTGCCATTATTTAAATAAGAAGGAAATTCATTAATTTACATATACTCAGTAACATTTTGTTTAAAATACAACTTCATGTACTACCATCTAAAGAAAGCAATTTGTCTTTCCCCATTGCACAGCAGACTTTATGGTAAAGGGAATTATTGTGAAGATTTGCCTTTTAAAGCACAAGGACTCCCTTCTCAAAAAAATATTTCTTCCTTATATAATAAAATTCCAATTAGACTAAAATGCTATTCAGATATCACATGACACAGAAGTGATCCTGAATTCTTGAAAACTATGACAGAGAAGTCCAAGCTCTAACAGGTCCTACTGTAACATGCTGGAAACATAAAAGATTTGCCAACTAATGGCTCTGTGACTATGGGTCTGGATGTGATATCCAAAGACTAGCCTAGATATATCAAAGAGGTTGGTCACTGATTTGTCCACTGGATGATTACTAGTCACAGCAACTCCATAAGATCATTTACTAATGTTAGTTGAGTTTCAATCTGAATTGGTGAAGTTAGTACCTAAAATGATAAAATCACAAGTTCATGAAATATAGAAGATATATCCAGACATTAACAAGGTTTTCTTAAAATATGAGTAGAAATGGATTTGTTAAATTATTTTTCTCCTTGCACTTCCTCTAATAAAGCAGGACACTAAAAGGCTGAGAGAAGAGATAGTTTGGGGACTTATAAATTTGAGAGGAGGGCAAGTCTGGGTGGGACACTGAAGTATGAGACAGCATGGAGGCAATGGGTGCAGCCAGAGAAGAAAGAAAGGACAAAGAAGAATAGAAAAGGTTTTTTTTTTGTTTGTTTGTTTTGTTTTGTTTTTTTGTTTTTTAAAGGAAAAGGGCACCAAAGACAAGTAAATAATTGTTGTTGGGTCAGTCATTTCAGTTGTGTCTGATTCTTCATGATCATATGTTGGGGTTTCCTTGGCAAAAATAAAATACTGGAGTAGTTGGCAGTTTCCTTTTCCAGCTCATTTTACAGATGAAAAACTGAAGTAAACAGTGACTTGCCCAGGGTCACAACAGCTAGTATCTGAATTCTTCATGATACATTTTAGTCTACTGAATTAGACACAGACCAATTACAAATAAAGTTTGGTTAAGTCTACATGCTGTTTAACAGTGAAAAACTTAGCCTTAATCATTAATCCTCAGAAAACGAGAAATTGATGATAAGAGTGGGGATGATGGGAGAGAAATTTTGCTGGAGAAGATGGGAAGGAATGGACTGACTCATGTATATAGAGGGTTTTGCCTTGGTAAGAAGGGCCATCTCTTCATATGAAACAGGTGCAGGAGATTGTGGCAGCAACTATCTGAGTGATGTGAGATAATGAGAAGAAAAGACCATTCAATGAATGGTCTTGATTTTTTTCACTGAAATAAGAGGCAAGGTCCTCATCTAAGAGGATAAGAGAGGCCTTTATAAGAGATTTGAAAAGGAATGAAAAGGTGTGGAAAAATCACTGTCATGTGAATGTGATAAGTGGGGGGGAGTGGGACATTGTGAAAGGATTGCCTTGCCATAGTGAGGGTTCAGTTGAGATTATTTAATATGAATTTGTAATAGACCCACTCAGCACAATTTCACCATTTTCTTCACCTTCATTCAGCATCATGTGAGTAGGAGTAAAGGAGATAGATGGTGGAAGAAACTCAAGATTAAATAGCCCAAGATTTGGCAGGGCAAAATTTGGTGATAGGGATTTGAGAGAAAAGGAAAGGGTAGAATTGAATTGGTTCACCAAGGAGTCAAGATGTGGAAGGGAGAACATAGCCAGTGCAAGGGTGATAACCTAGAAAAGAACTGAGTTGTCAAAAATTGAAGATCATGCTGAGTATGAAGAATAGGCTCTATAACTGCAAAACAGGGAGAGATGGAGCGGTGACATACTGTGATCAAATAAGAGAATTTCACAGTGCATTAACAAAAGTGATGGAAAAATCAAAGATATGACTATAACTAAAGTGCAGTAGAGGAGTAGGGCATGGAAAATGATTAAGTTGAAAATGTAACCCCACATCTTATCTGTTCCACAAGAATATCATAAAACATTATCAAATGATTTGCTAAAAATCAACGTAAGCTATAACTACAGCATTCCCTTGATCTACGAATCTAGTAGCCCTATCAAAAAAGAAAATGAAGTCAGGCATGACTTGAAGCCATGTTGGTTCTTCATAACTGCTTCCTTGTCTTAAGGCTTGCTAAACATCCCAATGTTAATGTGTTTTACAATATTGACAGGAACAAAAAAGCTTTTAGTGTACAAAATCCATTTTCTTCCCCTTTAAAAAAAAGAGTTGGAATAACTTTTGACTTTTTCAAATCCTGAAGTATTTCTCCCATCCTTCAGTCTTTCAAAGATCATTAACAGTGGCTTAGCCATCATATCGGATGGTTCTTTGGATTCTATAGAATTATTCAGTAGTTTATTCAGTCCAAGTGACTTGATCAAGTTCATTCACTATAATCTTGCTTAAATCTAGTTTCAACTCATCAGCCATTTTTTGTTAGGGCCCATATATTTCTAAGATAAATTTCCTTTCAGAGAAAACAAAAGCAAAACAAGAATTAGGTAGCTCTGCTTTCTCACGATAATCAGTTATCACTGTCCCATCCATTTTGATCAACAATCCTGTCCCTTTTTTTGAGCACCATTTTTACCCAATGTAGAAAAAAAACACTACCAATGCACCCATGTTTATTATCCTTAGCTGTACTCACTAACATTAAAAGAATTTCACACCTTTGTATTTGTTATCAATTACCTATCTTTGCATCTATCCTTGCACTTAATCTTTTTTAAAAAATGATTGGTTAGTTTCCAGTATCTTCCTCTCTTGATCCATTTATCCCCATTAGCTGTTATCCTATATTTGTCCTCCCTTCTGTGGATAACTTCCTAGAAAAGGTCATCTTCAATAAATGCCTCAACTTTCTTTCCTTTCACTCTCATAACTATATGCTGGCTTCTGCCCTCATCCTTCAACTGAAAGTGCTTTCTCCAAAATTACCAGGGATCTATTAATCATCACATTTTAGTGGCCTTTCTTCAATCCTCATTCTTCTTGATCCCTACAACCTCTGAGAGACATCTTTTTTTTCCTTTGATAATCTCTTCTCTCTAGGTTTTCATGATATTGCTCTCTCTTGGCTCTCCTCCTGCCTAACCACACCTTCTCAGACGTTTATTTTTGATGAATCCAAACTCACTAACCATGAGCATCCCGAAAGATCTGGTCTGGGCTCTCTTCTGATACACTTAGTGATCTCATCAATTTTCACATATTTAGTTATCACCTCAATGAGGATGATTTCCAAATCTAATTATCTAGTCCTAATCTCTGTCATCATCCCCAATCTTGCATCTCCCGCTATCTTGAACTGGATATCCATTAGGCATTTCAGACAAAAAAATTTTTCTCTCAAAACCCTCCCCTCATTTTAATTTCCCTATTGTTGAGAGAATCACCATCTTCCCATTTACTTAAGCTCACAACCTAGGTTTCACCCAACTCCTCATTCTCACCCAACCTCCATAACTAATCTGTCACTAAGCTCTCCTGATGCTGCCTTCAAAAAACCTTCCACATCCAGGCTCTTCTCTCCTCAGAAACTACCACTATTCTGGAGCAGACCCTTATCAACTCATGCCTAGACTACTGCAATAGTTTGCTAGTTAAGTCTCTCTCCGCTTCAATTTTCTATTCCAGTCAGTCTCTATTCAACTGTCAAATTGATTTTCCTAAATCAAAGGTTTGACTATCTCCTCTCTCCCTCCCAATTCAGTAATTTGTGGCTTCCTATCACCTCCATTATCAAATATAAAATCTTTGTTATGGTTTTTAAAAGACCTTCATAAATTGGCCCCTTCATCTGATGTAGAATTTTGAGATGAGGAGGAAGATAAGACTTTATGACTTTCACAGTAATTAATTAGGAGACAAGGGTATAAGAACAATGGAAGCTTGAGGTTTGAAACATTATAAAGGATTTCCATATAGCAATGATGGAACAGTTCTGATAAGTTTTTAGTAGACCCATAACATGGTTATGTCACTTTCTCCAGCAATCTGAAGTTTGGCAGAAGGAATGGAAAAAGTGAATAATGTAACTCTAAGATTAAAGATTAACATGGGCTGCACGAGAGGACAAGGAATTCAAAGGCCAAAACAATGAATAGTTGAACTGGTTATAGTTAAAGGCTCAAAATCATGAAAGGAATAGGATAAAAGTAATAGAGTGGTAGAATGAAGAGGGATCAAAGACCTGGAAATATCTATGAGGACAAAGAATAGGCTTAGAAGTAGTAGGACAAAGGAGAAAGATGGAAGTTTGGGTGATTGTGAAGTCTAAGGTATTACTACTACTATTCCTAGGGTGGAGGGGGGGTTCCCTTTTTTTCAAGGGGAAAAAGTGTTATTGAAACAACATTCTCTCAATCTCTTCCTTCCCCTTTTAAATTATGATTGAACCATTAAAGTATTGTATTTATAGACATTTCTAGAATTCATATATAAAATGGATTAGGGGTTGGAGTTCCTCATCTATTTATTTTTATCTTCCTATTTAGTTGTCCCTTTCGGCCATTTCAGTCAATATATTCCGTACATCACAAGCATACCATTTACTTGGACAGCTACTAGAAAAAACTCAGGAATATCCAGACTTCTATTTTCTAGCATACTGGCAGATTCGTTACAATGACATGGTTGCTATTAATATCTTCTTTGCATGGATTAAGGTATTCTAGTTATGTTCCAATAGTTTTTAAAGCATCACTAAATAAAAGAACTATAATTTTATGATGAAAAAGTCCTAAAGAACAGAATTCTTATGTTCTACTGTAAGTTAAGAGGCAGATTGGCCTAACTTTGAATGAATTTTAGAAAAATTAGACCTTCATATTTATATCCAAAATTAGAAGTAATTTTTTCTTTTCACCTAAAAAAATAAATCTGCTTCTATTCTTTCTGGAACAAGTCAGAGGATTAAAAAAATCAATCTGAAGCTCCCTCATGTGATGTAATGGATTTCAATTTCCTCCTAAGTAAAACAGGATTGAATTAAGATGATGTCCAAGGTTTCTTTCAGCTCTAACATTTTGTGGTTTATATGTCAACCAGTAATTGAGTACATTACTTTGTAGAGGCAATTTACTTAAGTAAAAGCACTTGTATTCAACTGTCTTTTCCCTTCCCACATCACATTTCTTTTTTTTCTCTCTCCAAATCAAATAACCTAACACCACCAAAATAGCCCCTGCTTGGCTTGCCAGAGGGACAGGAAGGAAGAAATTAAATGTGTTTCTTTTATCTAACAGACAAATAGATTCTCTCATCCAACTCATCTTCTGATTAGTCATGAGTAGAACTTAAGCATTCTAAAATATAATATGTTGTGTCAGTAGAACAAGAAAGGAAATATGTAGACTGTGTATTAATGGAAGAAAAGTCCTTCAAAGACAAAATACCTTTGAAAATCAGGCATCATTTTTGAAAGAACAAAATTCTAGGCTAATTGTCTTGAGTTTAAAATTTCCCTCGCATTGTGGTTTTTAAAAGATGAAAATCAGAAAAATACAGGAAAATTAACCTTTTCAGGAAGTCTCTTATGCAGAAATTTAATATTCCTAAAGTATTTGTTTTAAATTCTAACAATGTTGACAACTCCTTTTAAAATTATTTTTCACTAAGAAAGTCATGCTTTTGGTCAAATTATGTAAACTTTTTCAAACAAAACTTTATTCCTTCAAAGTTTTCTTTATAACTTACCAAAGACCTTGATCTTTGTTGCCAGGATAAGCACTAGTTTTTTGAAAGAAAATGAACTGCTGAGTAGTAGACAAAGTATCATGAGGAGATTAAAAAAGAAACAAAATACAGGTCTCCTCAAGGAATTTATAGACCTGGTGGGTAACACAGTGTACTGCAAATATCACCAAGGCATCTATTATCTGCATCCTGCTAAGGAGTTACTAGCAAGCCTTTGGTCTCTTGTAGCTTCCCTTAAGCACATCTATTTAAATAAAAATTCCTTATAGAACTGATTTACTTTTTAATAGAAGTTATATTCCTTGGTGCTCTCTCTCCCACTCCAAACTATTCTTTTCTTTTTCAGATATTCAAATTCATAAGCTTTAATAAGACAATGTCGCAGCTGTCAACAACTCTCTCCCGCTGTATCAAAGATATTATAGGATTTGCCATCATGTTTTTCATAATATTCTTTGCTTATGCCCAGTTAGGGTATCTTGTTTTCGGATCACAGGTTGATGACTTTTCCACTTTTCAAAATTCTATGTAAGCTCTTTTCAATAGAGTATAAATTCTAAATTTATTAATTCTGGGAGGGTACAAAGGCCTAAAAACTTTGTTTTGTGGATGGTAGTTATGCTTAACTTTAGTTTTATAACATATGTCTACCTAAATAGTCACTGAAGTCAGAAACAGCATACAATTATGCAGGATCTGAGGACATAGTACTATTCCCAAAATTTTTAGGTCAAGCATGTCAAATTATGTTTCCAAAAGTGACAGATTTATACCTATTTCTATAACATAGAGTAAAAAGTTTACCTCAATATATTAAATGAGACTGATCCTCAGACCAAAGAATGAAGCCCAGGTTTTATGATTCCAAATCATCTTATTTTAGGATTAAAAGTTAGGAAACAATTCCAAGAGGGAAGGGATTGTCTTCTTTAAACTTTCTTTCCCAGTGTCTAGCCCACTATTTTTACAAATGAATAAAATTGTCAGTTTTTATGGCAACTTAATCCAGGGAGCAGAAATTTTCCTTAAAGTCTTTTTTTTTTTTTTTGAATCCTTATCCCCTGCTCAATTTTAAAAAACCAAATCAGTCAGAATCAGTTAAGAGTTAATGTGCAGACCTTTAGAAGCAAAGAAATATAGAATGTATAATTCTAGGCCATTTGGTTGATGGCCTTTTCCCTCAACTTCACAATTTTCTGCTTCTCTGAATTTGCACAAATAAAATTGTTTCCCAAGTTTGGAAATCATAACCCATCCTCACCTCTAACAACACTGAAGAGTTTAATTCATATGCCATCTCCTATATCAAATCTGCTATGATCCTACTAGTCCTTAGATACCTAATTCCTCAAATTATTTTGTAAATGTGTATTAAATGTTGCATGCTCCCTAGCAGAATGCAAGCTCCTTATCATTGTCCTTTTAAAAGCCTTGCATTCCCATGATAGACTTAGGTACAGTGTTTTAGTAAATGCTCAATCTTTACTAAATCATTAAACCTGGGGCTTTGTTAACTAGCAAACTTGCTTTAATCCTTAAAATTGGATCCAATTTTTAAAAAACTTGATTCATACACAATTTTTTTTCAGGAAACTGTTTATTGTTTAGTCTTATCAGCTTAAGAAAAACCAGAGAGATTTAAGAATTGGGACCATAGTATAACCATCCACACAACTCTTCGAACCCCCTATCTTACAAGTTACTGAATAGAATTGGAATGGGTTCTTTATAGAAATCTTGAATAACTTCATCCCATTTTCTTTTATTGAATTACAAGCATACTGCCTTTAACATTGCCCCCAAAAGATACTTTTGCAATAATGCCATTAGGACTTAGCTACACTCCTATCTAACTCTTAGGCTGTTCTGGCTCTCTATATAAATAAGGTTTTGCTTAAAAGTAATACTTTCATAGTATCAATTACTACTGTTAGAGTATGCCTGTAGTAGTAGTAGTTTGATGTAGAAAAAGCACTAGACTGGGAGCCAGGTAACTACCATTTTAACACTTGCTAGCTAGGTGTCCTTGGACAAATTACATGTACTCTTAGGGATTCTGTATTAGATTAGATTCAGTCTAGGGACACTTAGTCATATGCAGTCATATTCTATTTTTACTGGTCCCCTTTAGGAAGAGATGCTGTAAAGGTCTGGATAAAGCAGAGGTCCAAAGAAGAGGGAGAGCTGCTATTTTAATTCCTAAGATTATCAATCCAGCCCTCATTTTATTTGGTTTTGCTCTGCTCTGCACACAAATATTTCATTTTTAGTAAGAGTTCTATTTGTTTCATTTGAGACTACTTTGGGAAAAAAATAAAGCCATGATGTCTGTCCTAAAACATGTACTCCAAAGGTACAATTAAGTCTTCTGCCCTTCTAGACTAAAGAGGAAAAACTTTTTATTTTGGAGGCTATTTTTCTCATTCTGATTATTTTGTAAATTTGTCAAGGATAATAACTCAATGTCTAGCATATAATAGATGCTTAAATCCAACCTAAATATACAAGGACTCTTTTACAAATTCCAGGAAACTCTAGTGTTCTTCTAATTACTTCAAATCTTCTGAGATGGAAGTTTATTTCCTTAATGTATTTTTATTCATCCTTTACTTTTGACAAGGAGATAAATTTTTTCCTCTTTGTTAACTGACAAAGGAATACCATGGACAAACTTTCTGCATTTCTCCCCAAAATTAAATTTATATGCAATTGAAATAATATTTTATTTATTATATTTCATTAGGAAATTTGGCAAATACAAATGCAAATCATCAATAAGTTCTTTACAATAAACAAAAAAAAAACTTGAGTCTGTTTAGTCTAATCCTTTTATATAGCATATATTTAACAGTAAATAGAAAATGGGGATTCAAGTAAGGAATTTCTTTTTAGTTCCAATGTAATCTTGCTAAGTATGAATGAATAAATAAAAAGGCATCTATTGTTATATGCTAAGAACTAAGTGCTACAAATACCTCTGTCTATGGAATAGGCATAGTGAAGATTATTTTGGCATTTCTAAAGTAACTTTATGTAGTTATTTTCTGGCCTTATGTCAACACAAAGCATGTACATCTACAAGGAAGAAAGTAAATATATGTAATGCTTATCTTAACATAATGCTCATTTTAACAAAATTCTAGAAAAGGTGAAAAAAAATGCAAACATCATTCCAAGGAAACCAAAAGGTTTAATTAAGCTTCAAGGGTCCAGAAACACAGCAAGACTGTTATAGAACTTGGAGTGTTAGAAAACCAAGATTTTCAGTCTTTGGGGATGAATGGTGGGGAATGCTGTCATTGAGACCATGACCATATAAAATTCCTCCAGGTCCAAGTCTTCTAAGTTCCAGTACCATATTTCTTCCTTATGGTCACCCTTTCAGCCATGCTCTACTCTCGATTCTCTCCCTTCCCCCTCCAGATCAGTGATTGTGAGTTAACAGGCTTTGGGATCTAATTCCTTAAAATATTCCCTTTATATTATCTTGCGCAACTAGAAAATTTTGAGATAGCAGTAATTTCCCATATCCCCACACTTCTCCTTCCTATTAAATGTTTCAGATTCCTTTTTTTCCCCTAATGTTTTTCTTTTTAAGATTTACACAATTCCGAATTCTTCTGGGAGATTTTAATTTTGCCAACATTGAGAAGGCTAATCAGGTGCTGGGACCTACTTACTTCATCACTTTCATCTTCTTTGTATTCTTTGTCTTGCTGGTAAGAGTGTTAACCCAAAAATTATGGCAACCTTAATTTTAAAAATGCAATAACTCTCATAATGAGAATCTATTGGATTCCAATGTCATTAAATTGTAGGAATGTCTCATAGCACTGTGGCTTTTGTGAGAGACCCTACAACTAATACAAGTTAGCCGATACAAAAATGACAACTTGAATTCATCAAACCAAAATGCAAGAACAAAGGTCCTAGAAATCTCCAAGACTAACCCACAACACCTCTAGAAAGGACAGCATTTCCTTAGATGTGCTAAATGTGCCAAAAAGCATCCATTCCAGTGAGACTTACATATCAAGCACATTAATGCCAACTATTGAAAACCCTCTTCAATTAACAACTGGCTTCTTTTTACCATTCAGTCCACTTTAGAATTAAGATACTAAGAAACTTTGGGGTTATTCTTTCAACTTACTAAAATTAGCACTTTAAAAAATTTAGCAAATTAATTTCCTGGAATACTTCTCCACAGAACATGTTCCTGGCGATTATTAATGATGCTTATTCTGAAGTGAAAGCTGACTATTCCATTGGTAGGAGCCCAGAATCTGAGTTAGCAAACCAAATCAAAGCAGTAAGTAAAATTAGCTTCTTTTAGTAAAACCACAGGATAAAAATATTAGTAATTTGTCTTGTGCTTTAGTTTGGCTATCTATTAAACACCAATTTGAATGTTTTATTTTTCTATCATTCCCTTGTAAAAGGGAATTTAGCATAAACACTAAACTTTAGTAAAGTGAAATTTGCTTAATTCTCAAAGACACACAATGTTCATAGTAATTTGTAATGGATAGGCAGTCAGTGGATCAATGAAAGAATCTAAGAAAAATTTTTCTTACATCAGAGAGATACAAAGTTAACAGTAATTTGTAATGGGCAAGCAGGGTAGGTCAATGAATGAATATTTTTCTTGCATCAGATATGCTTTATCAATTGTAACATGGCTACAACATTGGTACAGTAACAATGCTGAAAAATACAACTGTTGATATTGGATTGCAGAGTGGAGATAACCCTACCAAATTTTCTAGCATTAGATAATAGTGAGAAATTCAATAGGGAGATAATATGGTAATGGTATTAAAGAGTGAATAGTGATAGTCATTAGATTTAGCTCATTACATTAGTTTTACATGTTACAATACAGCTCAGGACTGAAATATGCCAGAACTTTTTTTTTTTTTTTTTTTTTTTTTTGTGGGGAGCTTCTTATCATGGTAAGGACACTATTTAAATTCCATAGCACAACCTTAAAATTATTGTTTAATACCATATTATGATTAAAAAATTTCTGTACAAGGTAGATTTATACCCTCAATCTTCAATGCAGAAGGCAGGGATTACTAGATAAAAGGATAGACAGTGGCATACAGCTGTACTAAAGAAAATTTGATATTTGATCCTGTTACAACTGTCATTAGCTTTTTTTTTTTTTTTTTAACAACAAATTCTCTTGTGTTCAGAGCTATACCAGGACCATGGAGAAATTAAAATTAAAGAAACCCCAAACAGAAGGAAAAAATAAAGTGTAAGATTTTTCATATCTGTTATTTTAATTTTTAAGTTATTTTTTAGTCAATTAGTCATGTCTGACTCAATTCCATTGAGGTTTTCTTGACAAATACTGAAATGGTTGACCATTTCCTTCCCCAGCTCATTTTACAGATGAGAAAACTAAGGTAAAATGTTACTTGTCCAAGGTCACATAGCTAATGACTGTCTGAATTCAGGTCCTCCTGACTGAAGGCCTACTCCTCTATCCACTATGTCACCTCACTGATAATTGGTATATTTATCGTATGGATAAACTTTTGGATTCCAAACTATAGATCTGTGCCTCCAAATGTATTTTAATAAGTGTCTTAAAATTCTGAAAATTTACTTTACACATATAATACACGTGCTATACATAAAATGCACACATGTAGATATAGATCAATTATCTCCCTCACTGGAATATAGGTTCTTGTAGGGGATTATTTTTCCCTTTTTTATTCCCAATTCTCAGTACATTTTGCCTGGTACATAAGCACTTAGTATATATATGAAAGTGAAAGTATAGAATCCCTTAATTAAAAACTTTTATTAGTTTTTGTGGAAAACATCTGAGGACTGGGGACAAGAGGTAGGTAGGAATGGAACACAACACTGTAAAAACAACTGTTTTCCAATTCCTGATGCTTTGTTTTTAGCAATTTATCATACAAAAATGCTTCTCCTCCCTACCAAGCTCCATAGCTAAAAGCCTCTGGTAATGGGATATTATGTATACATATTAAATTACCTATAATGATGCTTTTCAAATGGTTATTATTCCACAAGGTGTTAAGATCAGGACAGTCAAATGAATATTATATTCTCACTGTAAAACTATAACTATCTCTTACTACCAGTAAGATCATCATCCTACTTTTCTAAGTGGTTATATGATTTGGTATTATTTTAACTTTTATTTCTCCATTTTGTATTAATGATAGGAAAGAGTCAGAGACAACTTTCCAGACCAGAAGAGACTTTGATGAAAAAGTAGGACTCATTTTTCATAAACAATCTATGATATGATAGTTTAATATAATTGAGTAGGAAAAAAACCTATTTGAAAATTTTTCAAGCTACTGTGGCAAAAAAAAAAAATACTGCATTTATCTTAAAATTTGGTTTCTAGATGCCTTCTAAACAGAATTCATGCCACAGATAGGAAAAAGCTGGCTTTATGTATAAAAGTTTCAGCACATATACTTTTCTTCTTTACCTTGACAAGGAAATTGAAAGGGCAAACCAGATGAAAAAGTGGAAAGAAAGGCTTGAAGAAAAGTATTATTCTTCAGAAATTCCAGATGCTTATCAGCCTGTCACACAACAAGAATTTCGAGAGTGAGTTCCTATACTTTATAGAATAAGGATTAATAGGTTGGGGGATGAAGATATTTTGGCAATGAGAAGGAAAGGACCCCCATCTCTAACCCTATTTTGTAATTAAAGTAAAAATTACCCATGATTATTATATAAAGCAGTTAAGACTTGGCCAAACCGTTATTTTTAACTTAAGTCCCTAAAGATACCATTAACACGTTTTACACTCATAGTCCTTTCTATAGGCTAATCCAATCAAAGTTTATGACCAAATCTCTAATCCTTTAGCTTTATTGGTTTTTTAATCACCTCAAGAGTTGTCATATAGGGTGATGTAGGCTGAGACACCAGGAAACCTGAATTCCTAAACCTAACTTTAAAAGTTGATCTCTTACTTAGTTCCTAGGCAAAGTATTTTAAATACTTTGCCTAGGAACTTCTAGAACTCAACTGTCCTGCTTTAGGTAATATAGTGTCAAAACTGTGAAAGCTAGTTGGGGGTCGGTAATTCTTTTCTTCCAAAGGGGTTTTCTGTCAATTAAGGGTTTTCTTATAGTAATGATAGTAAGTCACTTCACTATGTACTCTCTTTAAAATTCTATTTTAGACTCTTTTTATTTGCAGTAGAACTAGAGAAGCAATTGCACTATGTCAGTACAAAATTAAACAGAGTGATGAAAAGGATTTCTACTTCCAAAACATGAGATATGTGCAAAGGTGAGATCATACTGTGCCATTACATTAGCTTTCCTCTCCACTGCTTTTTATTATATTCCCACTTTTAAATCGTTTAAAGAATTTTACTAAAAATCTAATAGTATGACTGTTGAAGTCCTTGTTCTAAAATCAGCTTCTTTAGTAACACTTCTAACCTCTAAATAGGACAGCCATTTCTAAATCTTAGGGTAAGTAGTGTTATGGCCAGATTATAGCATTCTTGGAAGATCTTGGGTTGAATCTTTGTTTCACATCCAAGCTTTATGACTCAGGGCAAGTCACAATGTCTCTCAGACTCAAATTTCCTCATCTGTAAGGAGGAGATAATTCTTAGAATCAAAAGTGATGTTATTCTCCATGTTACAAATAAAGCATTTTATTATTGGTATAAAAGAGAGGGTTTTAAAGAATATTCAAAGTCCAGTTGATGACACAGGAAGGGGCAGCTGAGTAAAAAAGGCCTGGAGTCACTAAGAGCCAATTCTATTCTTTTTTTCAGAATATCATGATCTTATATCTTTTACTTCTTAATACTTAGGACTACAGAAAGCAACCATATATAAGTGTCTCAGCCACATTTTACAAATTGATGATTCTTCAGGTAAATACAAGTATAAAGCAGCATGTCCCATACAGCAATGTGAATAGTTTGAGAACATTTGAATGTTATTTCTCCAAAAATATTAAAACATTTACATAAATGGCACGTGTGTGATTATTTGAAAAGCAAATTTGACTATTCCAAGTCACTCTGCTTTTTTTTCCCCACAACTTGTCTGTCAGCCCATTTATTCCCTCATCTCCAATTAGTATTCTTTGAATCCTGAAAATATATTCTAAATGCCCCCCTCCAAGCCAAGATCCTATGGCCAAATTAATTTGGGAAAAATTAGTATTAAATAGTATGAACTACAAACTTCACAAATTCTCCCAAACCTAGAAACTCATTTGGCCAATTTATAAAGGACTATTTCTCAAAGCTCTCAAAGCTCTTAGCTCTTGGTTTCTCTTGGCTCTTGATACTTGTTTGCTTTAAAGTTTAAAATTTTATGAGTAGTGGCAACAGTGTCTCAAGTATGGTATTTCTTAAGCCATCAGAAAGCTTCTACTCCCCCGCCAGAATTTTGCGACAAACCACACAGATAACCTATGGCTCTGACTCTCCCAAAACAATCATCAACAAATGTTAGGACCTGACTATGTTACAGTTATTTTTTTCCAAGGCATAAATCTAAATTCTGAGGTTTTTTTACATAGTAAAACTAGTCACCACTTTCAAGTTATCCTTTTTACAACTATTAAGCTATTAAACAGTTTAGTCTAAAACTTCCAATGAAAGTCAATTCTACAATCATTAAACCTTTCTTTGACAGATTAAAAAGTTCTCCAAGTCAAATTCTATTTCTAAAAAACAAGACTGTAAACCTCCTTCTAGGAAATTCACAAAAAGTGGATTTTTTTTTTCTTTCCACACCTGTCGCCATCAATCGCATATTGTTTAAAAGCAACAATTCTACTTCCACAGGGTTTCAGATCTCGTTTATTCAATCAAGAATAAACTGACTCAGAGCTTCATGTCTGAGGACATTATATGCCAAAGGAATTCCAGGGGCTGCCATTTTTTTTAATACCTGTTGGAAAAATAGGAAGTCATTACAATGACTTGGGACAATAAAGATTAAGGGTTTTTTTTATTACAAAAATCTATACAGTGAAGTGCCAGATATAGTAATGTAATTATATCTAGTGGACATATAAATATATATATATATATATGAATATATATCTATATATTGCTGGTATATAGATATATGGTTTTTACTTGTACCAAAGTAAAACTATCACAAAATGCCTAGTTCTATCATTTACTGCCCAAAAAAGGTGGTGCACAACACTGAAGAGCATAACTGTTGCCATGCTTATCTACTAAACTGAACAGCCAAACACTGTACAACAAACATGAAGCAGCTATTAAATGAACCAGTCAGATCACTCGCTTATAAAAATATTGGAATCATATAGTTTTAAGCATTATAAAGGAGGAATATATTATTTAAAACATTTAAATAGTGCATATTGACATTTTGCATGTGGCATATAAAACACAAACATTCATGTACAACAATATACAGTACACATTAGTTTCAATGTTTGGATACACCCGTGTCTGTAGACTGATAGGAAAAAAAAAAAAAACTGAACTGTACATTGCACAGTGAATTCAAATCAAAGTGATATGTGGTCCTGGTTTTAGTTTTTAAATTTCATTTCTCTAGGTACTTTATGACTAGCCTTGCTGTATAGAAAGGGAAACCATCAGAACATGGCTAATTCTAGTGCTTTTTTTTTTTTTGTTAAGATTCTCAAACTCTATATCCACTATTCAATTTGAAAAACAAGAGGCATTGCACAAACAGATGAACTCTGAAGTACTATAAATCCTATTCATTTTAAATCCTGTGTTTATATAAAAGTCCTCCAAGTCTATGAAGTTCATGCTTCCCACAGCTTCTAATGATGTTACACTCCCCCCTCCCCCCAAAAAAAGTTTTTGGTCTTTGATGAAAAAAATGTGTTAATATGAACTTGTCAGAAAACATGCATGTAAAGTCACTGCATGCAAAACATAGCACTAGTCAAACTGATACACTTATCCATACCAAAAAGCACCAGTTAAAAATGAACACTTTAGTTTTGCCTGACCTGAATCTTTTTAATGACTGCTGTATCATATAGCACAAGCAAGCAAATAATCATCCAACATAGTGAAAACGATCACCAGAATGACATCAACATTTTTTTTTAAAGCTGAACCATGCACAGAAAAAAAAAAGTCATCTGCTTACATTACAAGGGTACACCACTGCTTTCTGTTTCCTAGATATCACACATATACAATGTGATAACAGAAAATTAATTTTGGGAAGGGGTGGGGAAGGGAAAGAAGGATATTGGGTTATTATAGTATTTTTTCTTGTAATTTTTAAGACTTGCACAACCCACCAATCCATCATAAGGTGCATATAAAATGCAGTAATATTAGCCCTTGTTAAAAACAGATTTACTTCAGCTATAACAATCATTTTTACTGATTTTGGCCAGTTTGCATCTGCTGGCACTATACAAAAGTCTAAGCACCATCAGATTTCCCACATGCTGACATGGATAATAAGGTTCTTACATTATTAGTTGGGGAAGGCAAATCATATCACCACCAGTTCTTAAACAATAACCAAGAAAATGAACAGTTAACTCAAGTCCTGTAGGCAGCATGTGATAATGATTCAGTTTTCCAAGTTGTTTTCTGTGTTTTAAAATTACATGAAGGAAGGTCACTTTCTGGTCTGTCCATTGTTTTCTTCGTCCAGGAGCTGTGACCACTGACTTGGGGAATTTAAAAAAAAAAAAAAATCCAGGGATTGATATCATACTACCTGTGTGACATATGTCTTTGTGGGATTTAAACAGAAAGCTGTTCCACAGCAGGACTCAGAAAGGAATTTCAGTTTGATTTTGGTTTTCCAGGAAAACACAGAATACAGTTGCATATGTATGTGTTTTTATATTTTTCTCTCAATTTTTCTGTAAGAAAAAGGCAACTAGAGTAGTTCAGTGTGGTGTGAAGATCTACATCTTAATTTTCTTCAGTAATGCAAAAAGAAGTTGGTAATAACAAAAAGCTTGTAAATTTCCGAAGTTCTTTAAAGTTGAAAAGATAAAATTCTATAGTCTTTTGGGAAAAAGATGTATCTGTAATACAAAAACACTGAAGGAAATTATGTTTGCTAAAGGTAGAGAGAATAGCTTCCTGTTAATTCGGAACATTTTATTTGCTCCCTAAAAGAGGCCTACTTGCCCTTTAATCATATTTTTGTAGTGGCACCACAATAAAGTTCACATGAAATTCTCTGAATAGCACATGACAAAAAAAATGAACTCAAGCATCAGCCAGTATACACGATGGTAGCTTCAGGGAATACAACTGGTTTTTATGATGTTTTGAAGGAGCATTTTTATATGGATTTTGAAGAATCTTGTTTGCTGATAAGAACTTCAAGAAGCCTAAGCTTGGCTTTAATTTTCTTATACTCCCTGTACTCCTCAAGCATTGGAGTCCGATCCTCTTTCTGAGCATTCCTTTAAAGAAAGAAAAAAAAAGAAAAAGGAAAAAAAAAAAAAAGGCATAACATTCAAGAAAGCAACTGTATTCCTTCCAACTTATAAACACATTGACCAGAAACAGAACGTCAGATTTCTAGCAGATGAAACACACTGCAGTTTATAAGTTATGGGGGAAGGGGTAGGAAGGATGTGTGGCAGGTGAGAAGAATACAAAATGGGAGGGGACATCTGAGAAAGAATATCAGAAAAGTAAATCCCAACCCATAAGAGGGTAAACCATTGCAATCTCAATCCATCTTTTTGCAAATAAATATTAATGCAAAGACTTGTATTTGTATCAATTTCAACCAATAAGCAATTCCCAGAATGTATATCAAGGGGATATTTTAATGAATTTTAACATCACTATAAAAGGAATCCAAGCTAATAAAAGTTTTGCATACAGCTAAAGTTACAACTTCACCTTGCAAGATTTGGCCTTTAGCTGCAGGATCCTGGGCAAATTAGTTAACTTCAATTGCCTCAGCAAAAAAAAAAAAAAACAAGGGAGAGAGAAGGAGAGAGAGGGAGGGAGGGAAAGAGGGAGAGAGAAGAGAGAGAGGAGAAAGGAGGAAGCGAGGGGGAGAGAAGGGGAGAGAGGGGAGAGAAGAGGGAGAGAGAGGGAGGGGGGAGAGAAGGGAAGAGAAGAGAAGGGAAGAGAGGGGAGAGAAGGGAGAGAAGAGAGAGGGGGAGAGAAAAGGAGAGAGGGGTAGGGGGGGGAAGAGAGAGATCTGGCCTACAATTATCACGTTAATGCAAGGATTCATGAATTTAAAGGTATGACAGTTTCTTCATATCGGACAGAATATTCATCACAAGATGCTTTGAAAAGCTACACCACAGGAGATCTCTTCATCTTCACAAAGGTCTAATTGAAAGACAATTTTCCTTAAGCCATTACTTTTTTTTTTTTTTTTTTGCTTTTTTTCTGAGGCAATTGGGATTAAGTGACTTGCCCAGGGTCACACAGCTAGGGAATGTTAAGTGTCTGAGACCAGATTTGAACTCAGGTTTTCCTGACTTCAGGGCTGGTGCTCTATCCACTTCGCCACCTAGCTGCCCCCAGCCATTAATTCTTAATAGTTATTAGCTGTCAAGACATACCAGTTTCCAATTCTTTCTGGAGCCTGAAACAATGCATTTAAGTGCCATTTCAGATTTATCTTAATTTCCAATCAACTAGAAGTAAGTTTTTCTTCATTTTAAGCAGTCTAATACACCTGAATCCAAATCCTGCCTAATTCAACTGGGGGACCCTGGATAAGTAACTTCATTTCTCCCAACCTGTTTCAATAAGGGAGTTGGACTTGATGGCTTCCCAAGATCTTTTGATTCTAAAATCTCTGAAACCACATATTTGAAGGGTTCTGGTTCCAAGATTTATTCCAAAGGCCAATAAGCTAAAATCAACGAAGTATAACCAGATTGACTTGATAAGCAAACCAGTAGTAAACATACACGTCCAGAGCTATAATGTCAAGGATGTAGGAAGCTCCCTCCCCCAAGTAGACTTTTGTCTTAAGAGTTGCCTTGGGCACTTAGAGCTGAACTAACTTGGTCCATAATTACACAGCCAAATTATATGTCAGAAATTGGAACTACTTTCTTCTGTGGTTGTTTGTTTGCATTGTTTTTTCTCATTTTTTTTTTCCTTTTTGATCTGATTTTTCTTGTGCAGCATGATAATTGTGAAAATATGTATAGAAGAATTTAACATATATTGGACTACTTGCCATCTAGGGGAGGAAAGGAGGGAAAAAAAAATTAGAACATAAGGTTTTGCAAGGGTGAATGTTGAAAATTATCTATGCATGTTTTTGTTTTTTTTTTTCCCCTGAGGCAATTGGGGTTAAGTGACTGGCCCAGGGTCACACAGCTGTTACGTGTCTGAGACCAGATTTGAACTCAGGTCCTCCTGACTTCAGGGCTGGTGCTCTATCCACTGCGCCACCTAGCTGCCCCTCTATGCATGTTTTGAAAATAAAAACCTTTTTTTAAAAATAGGGATTTAACTGATAACCCCTGACTCCCTAACTCCAAAGTTGGCTCTTTTAGCCACTATCAGGAACCCACTCAAACAGAGACCTAAAATTAATTTGTCCCTTATCTTTTTTCCTTCTCTTTGCTTCCAAGAGAATGGATTATCCCAACCATGTTTTAAAGGGTCAAAATCCACCTCTCCATCATCCTGTGAAATTTTATCAGATGATCACTTGTATATATACAGCACCTACTACATGTTTCTGATGTTTCCTCATTGTGTGTAGGCAAAAGGGGGACTGTCAGGGTGGTTTTTAAACTCTATTTAAAAGTCTACTGTAAGGGGCAGCTAGGTGGCGCAGTGGTTAGAGCACCAGCCCTGAAGTCAGGAAGACCTGAGTTCAAATCTGGTCTCAGACACTTAACATTCCCTAGCTGTGTGACTCTGGACAAGTCACTTAACCCCAATTGCCTCAGCAAAAAGCAAAAAAAAAAAAAAAGTCTACTGTAAGTTAAAACGTAGTATGCCGGGGTGTGGAATTAGACTGATTTCTAATCACAAATAATCCACTTCATATATAACAGTATCCCTCCTCTTTAAGTTTGTTAGAACAGAGTGAGGAGGGACTATCTCACTGCTTTGATGGGTTTTTTTTGTTTGTTTGTTTGTTTGTTTTTTGCCAACAACAAACCTTCCATTTTGTTGATAAAATGCTTCTTCAAATTCCCGTAATGTTTTGCGTAATTTTTTTTTTTCAGCTCTGGCTTTCCAAAGTTGCTCTAATAATTCAGGCCTATAAGTAAAATAAAGGGGAAAAAACACTTATCCAGTGAAAATTTAGTTATGAAAAAAATGGGTTATTAATGACTCAGTATGTTTCAGTTCAAGTACTATTTCTTTAAACATAACACTAAAGTTTATGAAATGTTTTCATATAGGTTATACATACATATATATCTATCAACATTTATTAAGCACCTACTTACATATGTATATCAATATGTAATATATAGCATATAACTATATATATATATATATATATGTTTGTATGTATGCATGTATGCATTATTTATTTATTTTAAAAATATAGACATTTGTTCCTTTAAAGTAGGATAAATACTATCATACTAGAGGAATGACAAGAATTTTTTTTGGATACAGACCTGTGACTTCATCAGTATAGAAAAAAGCAAAGTCCTTCTTATCATGGACTTCAACATATATTTTTAGAGCAGACTGAAGCAGTCCTGGTTAGGTGACTTGCCTGAAGCATATAATCACTATGTGTCACAGAAATGACTTATGCTGTTCTTCCTCTGAGGTCAACTCTTATCTACTATGCAATACTGCCTATATTGTTCAGAATAACAATTTAGAAACTTTTTCTGGGGGGGAACAACATATCTTATATTGTGTACT
The DNA here is from genome assembly GCA_023553655.1 of Myrmecobius fasciatus. NCBI lineage: Eukaryota > Metazoa > Chordata > Mammalia > Dasyuromorphia > Myrmecobiidae > Myrmecobius > Myrmecobius fasciatus. Next base: position 214,831 of record JAJPUD010001701.1, on the reverse strand, counting down.
ATATATATGATTATTCCCTCCATGTAATTAAACACTCAATTCCTTAATATTTTATATTCTACAATATATGGAAATAATAGGCAAGAGTGCATACATGGAAGCTGCTCGAGTACTTGACAGACGAAGGTCCAGAGCCAATTTTTCTTGACTTTCTTCAACATCAGATTCTGAATTTTCCAACGAACTTGAAAAGTTCTGTGTTTGTGTAGCAGTTTTCAAGATATCATTTAATTCAGAAGACAAATTAACACCATCTTCTTCTTCTTCCTAAACCAATACAAGATAAAAAACATTGAATCAAACAGACCTTCAATTTACACTTACTTGTAAAGAACAGATAAAAGAAGTTTTTAAAGAAATACCTTAATTTCTTCAAAAAAATGGGCTGTTTCTCCTTCTATGATAGGCTGTAACATCTGACCTCGTCTCTTGGTTGAAGGGGAACCCTAAAACAAACAACACACATGGCTTTGGATACTAAGTCACTGGATATTTAGTACTACAGCAAGACAGAGTTTAGTCCTTGGTATGATACTGAAAAAAATTTCCCCTTTTTAAGATACTATATTCAAGCCTTTTTATCTTTAACATGCTGGAAAACAAAAATAAAAACTTATTAATTCCACACGAAAGCTAAACTGTGAAGTTAAAAAAAATTTTAAGGGTGTTCAGCAATAACAAAATATATTAAGAAATGCTTATTTTACATACAAGAATGGGAGTTATGCTTGCCCTTGTCAGCATCTGCTTCACAAGCCGATATCTATCATAGAGAGGTTTAACAATATGTCTCTCTTCTCTTGTTACCTGCAACAAAAGGGAATAATAAGGAGACTAGTAAAATCAATAAGAAATCCAAATGTCTACAACTTTAAATAAGAGCCTCATTTTCCATGTTCAAAAAGGAAAAAAGGAGATGGAAAATTGTTGTTGTGGCTGAAAAATAGCAAGCAGGTCAGCTAAGTTGGAACATAAGACTAAGAAGACTAAAAAGAAAAAGAGGAATGGGAGAAGAATGTGTAATAAGCCTGCAAAGGCAAGAGCCAGACTGTGAGGAACTTTAGTCTTAGCAGCAATAAGATTACAGTTTTCAGAGTAGGAGAATGACAGTCAGATCTGTGCTTTTAGTGTATCACTTCACTAACTGTATGAATAGAGTAAAGACAAACTGAATACAGGGAAAACAGGAGACTATTCCAGTAAGACCAGGCAAAAAATGAATTTTGATAACTACATGTATGGAGAAAAGGAGAAGATATGTTATGTTTAAAAGCAGAATCAACAAAGTTGGTAATTGACTAGAAATGGGTCCTAAGAGAGAATAATGAATACACACAATGACTCCTAGGTTCGGAACCTAGGTGACCAACATGATTAGAAGACCTCTTTAAGAAACAGGAAAACGAGAGAGGGGAATATGTTTGGGAGAAAATATAGTTTCTTGTAATTTTTCTGCTTAATGGAAAAGCTAAAATGCTATTACGGATAAGAGTTATATGGTCTTATTTTATATTATTTGGATAAGGTGTTATTTGAGCAAACTTAATCTTTAGTAGAAATTATTTCAAAGCGTGAGAAACAATGCTCTAGGACAAAGGAGTTAAAACATGCAGCTCATTACATATGGCCCACATCACTCCCAAGTACAGCAAACCAGATGAAAATATAATTTGGTAAATAGTTAAAATAAAAAAAAAATGTTTACAAGTCCAATAAGCATAGGCAATATCACACTTTAAAACTAAGTCAATTTGTAACCCATAGGGACCTTTATGTACAGATTAGTATCCTTGTTTCCATATGAATTTGACATCATTGCCCTAGGCAACAATTCAGAACAGAAGGTAAACCATCATCACAGTTAATGGTTACCTTTTTACAGCAAAATAAAGCAAGAGAAAGACATTACCGGTCTTCCATGTTGACTTTCATAATACAGAAGACTTTTCTGGAGAGAAGTTTTCTCTTCAGCCAAATGATCTTTTGTCATTTTCTATAAAAAAAGAAAAAAATACTATCATATTCATTCATTTCTAAGATTAAAAGGACTACTTTTAACACATAAGCTATACATCCAGGGTGATAAGAATAGATCCTATATCTTGTCCAAGGTCAAAAGCAAGAATTGGTCTGAGAGCTTATGGCTACATATTCAGCACCCGTTCCATTAGACCAGGCATTCCCAGTCCAATTCATCTTCATGAAGCTAAGTACTATGCAGCAGACAAAATATTACAGATCAGGAGGGCTGCACCTTGAACCCATTTCTGCATAACTAAAGAGTTAGTCCTTTAAGTTACTTTCCTCTCTGATATTTCAGTTTCCTCTCCTGAATTCAGAAGACTGAAGGTTGAGGTTGACCTCCCAGATCTATTATTCTATGGCAAAGCAAAACAGAGAGAACTGGTTCCACTGGAATGACACTGAACAGAACTAAGTGAAGTTAGATTAGAAAAGCAAGGAAAATATTCTTGTTTTATGAAATGAGATTATGAAAGACAGAAGGGGGAAAATGGCAGAAAAAATTAGGGTTTGCATTTTGAAGGAAAGGTACAGTGGGAATAGAAAAATAAAGTCTATGGGAAGTTAAAAGAAATAAAGTTGGTTCTGGGAAGAAGAAACTATGAATAGGAGAGAAAAAGACCAGCCTTGATTGAAGAATGTAGTACATGAGAAACAACCCCAGATACAGAATCAGAATACTAGATTCAAATCCCAAAACTACTACTGTTTAACTTGGATCAAATTACTTAATCCCTCTGGGCCTTAGTTTTCTGAAATGTGAAAAGAGAAGAGTATTAGACTAGATGGCTTTTTAAGGTCCCTTCCCAATTTAAATCTACAGCCCTGTAAATAACACTACTATTCAAAACTGACTTTTATTAAGGATTCTACAAGTTATTTTGAGTTTAAAAAATCACATTTTAGCTTGAAGGTAAGACATGAAATTATGATTACTTTAATGTCTTCTGGAAGACTTCTTTCCATACGCTTTTCTTTCAATCTTTTCAGAATAAGTTCAAGTGTTGCCTCCTTAGTTGGCTTTTTCTCTTTCTGTATGACCCTAGAGTCATCTTCATTCTCTTCAACCTCATGGTCTAGAGAAGATCCAAAACTTTTTGGAAGAGTGTTACTGCGTGGACGTGTTTGAGGTACAAACTCCCCATCAGAGCTTTTGTGCTTTGCATCTACAATTCAGAATTCAAAAGGAAAAGCAATGATTTGTTTTTATACCAGAATGAGTCAAGAAAGAGAATTGAAGTGCCACAAAAATACTAATATATGACCTCATCACCTCAATCATCTCAAGATGTTTGCATTACCCCAATGATAGATAATAACCAGGTTAGTCTGTTTAATGAGTAAACTGTCAATAGCATCCAGATAATGGCCTTGCAAGTGAGTAGTAGACATTCATTATATGTGATGAAATCCTAGAGTTCAGAGAACCAGTTTTGAAAAATTAAATAAAAAGGTTTTTTAAAAAAATGATTATTTAGAGGATTATTCTAGTAAATACACATTATGCTTAGTGCTATTTTCACTGCACTTATCAAATAATTAAAAACTCACACTTCTCCATCTTTCCCCTACTATCAGCCCAGAAATTTTTACTTTTTACTAGTCAACAAACATTTAAGCATTTATTTACTTTTTGTCAGGAACTGAAATAAAGTTGATATAAAACAAAATCACAATTCCTGCTCTCAAGGAGTTCACATTCTAATGGAGGTGACATGTAAATAATTATGTATATATGAGATATAGGCAGTGGAAATTAAAGGTAATCTTAGTGGCAAGGGACTAGCAATATAAGAGGGAGAGAAGATTCTTACAAAAAATAAGGTGTTTATCAGTTGTAAAGAAATCTAGGTGGTGAACACTGCGATAGAGAAGAATTAGTAATCTGCAAAATCAAACTGAAGGGTCAGCTCTTAACTTAGTATTTTCTTTAAAGGACAATTTAATCAATTTGAATTGCATACTCTGAAACTTAAAGACCAAATATGCATCAAGAATTGCTTTGGAGATGTATAATTATTTAGCTTAAAAATAAAGCCTCAATGCAGGTATTTTTGTTGTATCATGCAGAATACTAAATAACACTAGGTAAGATATCAAATTTTCACATGTACTCTTCAGTGAGAAAAGGAAAAAATGAAGGAAAGGAGGGAAGAAGGGAGGGAAGGGAAGGGAAATAGGGAGAATGTGTATTTACTAGAATAATCCTCTAAATAATCATTTTTTTAAAAAACCTTTTTATTTAATTTTTCAAAACTGGTTCTCTGAACTCTAGGATTTCATCACACTTCAGTGAGAAAAGGAAAAAATGAAGGAATGGAGGGAAGAAGCGAGGCGGGTGAAGGGGAGGGAGGGAGGGAGGGAGGGAGGGAGGAAGGAAGGAGGGGAGGGAGGAAGGAAGGAGGGGAGGGAGGAAGGAAGGAAGGAAGGAGGGGAGGAAGGAAGGGAGGGAGGGAGGAAGGGAGGGAGGGAGGAAGGGAGGAAGGGAGGGAGGGAGCACATTATGTACCTTTAATTTGCTTCCTTAGTTTAGTAAGCTCTGTCATCCACTTTAAAACTTTGGGATTAGCTGCAATATCACTGTAGGAGGGCTGTAAATAAAAGAGAAACTTTCAAAAGCTTTCAAAAACAACACTAACACTTTTATATGTATATTCCTTACAAGGTGATTTAACAATATCACAAACTGTCAATGATAAACATCTACTTCAAAATGTTGGGGGAAAAAAAGGGGGAATGTTAGCTAAAGAGCTGGTCTGAGAGCCAGGAGGATCTAGATCTAGGTTCAAGTCCCAGCTCTGATACATACTAGGTGACTGAGTTTAAAGTAACCTAACCTCTCTCCAATGCTCAAGGCCAGTGATATCAAACTCAAATATAATAGTTGGCCATTAATCCATACATAAAGATCCCTGCCTTATTTTTAAATATTTCCCAATTACATTTTAATAACTTCAGGTCTCATGAGAAAAGCAGATCACATTTTTTAACACCTCTACTCAAGGCAACCCTCTAACAATACAGAAGCTGCAGAGAAGGTGACAGCCTGCATTGACAGGAGAAAGCTTCCTCATCTGGGTGCTCCTTAATGAAGTCCAAATTTTTATTTACTATTGAATAAATACTGCCTTGTATCCCAGGCACTGTAGACACTAGGAAAGATTTTTTTTAATTTAGGTATTTATTATTTCTATTTTCTTGGCATTTCCAATCATATAGATATAGATAAGTGGCATACAATAATAAAGCAATGCAATGCAACATGAGAACCAGAAGTGTTTGGGAAAAGGTTATCATCCAGTAGGCAAATCAGTGAAGGATTTGAGAAGGAAATCAGCATCTGAGTTAAGACTTTCAAAATTGAGTAGGCAGAAAATTCAGTAAGTGAAGAAAGGCGAAAAAAGAGGGAAGAAATGTTACAAGCATAGGGGAAAACACAAATAGGTAAAAAGGCAGAAATGAGCAGGATTTATCTGGAGGAAAAAGAACAGTAGTTTGACTGTGGCAAGAATATTTGGATGTAAACTAGACAATAGAGAGATACAATATTGTTTGGCATCAGAGTTTTCCTCAAAGGAGTTTGCCTTGTTGCAGAGGCAATAGAGAAAGCCACTGAATATTTATCAGCATAGAATTAATATGAGAAGAGGAGTAATGCAAACAATCTATACATAAAAAAGATAAAGTTTGGCAACAACTCTGAAGGACATTTTGGCAGAGAGAGAAAACACATCTCTGATAAGGCAATTGCAACAATCCAGATGGATGATGATGAGAATGGGGAGGGGTTGGACTAGATGACATCAAAAATTTTAGCTCCAGCATTCTATTATTCTATTTGTATATTTGATAAAAAAAAAATACTAACTTACCTTACTATTTTTTTCTTTTTCAAATTGCTCTTCAAATTGTCTGATTTTCTTCTGTAGTTTCTTGACCAACTGATATGGTGTTTTATCTTCCCTTTTGTCATCTTTTGAACTAAAGGATGCTCTTCTAGTTCTGATTTAAAAATTAAGAGACACTCAATGTATAAAGCTACAAAGACTAAAGAAACACATTTATTAGCATTATCAGCAAAGATGGAATAAATTAATCTAGCTTTTCAGGAATGCAGAAAATATTATTAAGGTGCTCCTCAAATATAGCAAGACCATGAAGCTGGTCTACAGTATCAATCGGTTTTCCTACAATCAAAGAGAATAAAGACTTCATGTACTAAATATTAAGTTGGTTAACACAACTTGTCCTTTTGTTTAAAACTGACTTAAATTTATTCCTCAAACTGTTCTGACTACATTTATAATGGTTACTGGTCCCTAAGAATATTTTAGAGAAAAAAAATCTACCAGAGAAAATCAACTTGGAAGGTGGGAAAGAGGCAATGTTAAAGTATAGAGAAGCAACTAAAAAGAATAAAATTGACATAGCACAGAGAAGCTTAAATGCTCTTAGCAGTTTCATAGCCATATACAAGCTCATCACTTAATGCTTCTATACAGTAGCAGCTAGTAAGAAGAAGCCTGACAATCCCTGGAGATGATCTCAAGAAAAGTTTAAAAAAAGAAAAAAAAATTTTAAAAATAAAAAGATTCTTTCAATTAAACAAAACATCTACCCATTATAAATTTCCTTTCACAGCTGGATTAGTCCTAATAGATTATAAAAAGTAGATACATACCTAGCAAAAGAAAGCGCTTTAGATGAAGAATCCATAGTTTCTGGATCATGCAAGAACCGCTGGCTTTGTCCAAAATCTAAACTACGATGTGACAATACAGGTGGACAATCTTCTTCAAGAGGATGATATGTCATTCTCCCAGCTTGTGGGGAAAGCTGAGCTTCTCCAGATTCAGAATCCTCCTGCCAAGACTTAAAAGCAGGAAATGGCTCTGCAAAACAGAACACAGAGAAATGGTACCATGAGTTTCACACTTCCAAAATGGATAGTTTCTAGCGTCAAAAGCAGCTATATATTTACTGTGAATCTAATGTATAACCAAATGTAAAGTGCACTTAATTAAAATTATGTCCCCATTCAATCATATTGTATACTATTTCATATAATAATTTAAAGAATATTAGTGTTTTTGAATGTTATGTTCTCCATAAAGTCTATTATTATAGCTTTAAAATATTTTAGGATAATCGTCCCCACATGAATTTAATTTTTACATAAGGGACTTCTCTTGTGTGTGTATGTCTTGTGTGTATATTTTCTAAAACAAAATTAAAGAGATAAGAAGAGACACTGTCAAGTTGTTTGAATATTCAAGGTTAGTTGGATATCCTCCTTTTAACTTTTCTCTTTAAGAAGAAATAAAAAATGTCTTTGTTTAGAAAAACACTTTGTATTTACATTCAGGAAGAAAAGAGCTAAATCTTGCCAAATGAGTCATCTGGCTCCTGGCCATCAACTGGAACTACTAAAAGATGCCAGAGCTCTTTCAGAATCCAGAGGCTCTATGTTATGCTAGAAAATTCTTTTGCCAACAGAAGCCCTTACAGGGGCCTTCCACAGTTTGGAAAGCTCCAAAAATAATTGCTTTAGGGACAGTAAACAATTTACCTGATAATAACAAGACTAAATTCAAAGTTTATTTTTCCTTTATGGAACTCAAAAATATAATATATTTCAATAATTAAGCATCAAAAACATTAGCAAGTCAAAGACTTTGGTTTATCTTATGTTTTAGAGCAGTATACATACTTTACAGCAATAACATGAAAATATGTTAAACATATTTTAACAAAACAACTGCATACAGAAGTCAATAAAATAAAGCACACAGACAACCACTCCACAAACACTCCAAATACAAAATTAACTTCACATACCATTTGAAACAAAGCAGTTCAACATTTATAAATGAAGGATGGGGTTTTTTTTTTTCCCTCTATTAAGACAACAGATTAACATGGACATTACTCAGATCAATTCAAAAAAAGTTTGTCTGATTTTCAGAAATTACTTGACAGTGTCAAAATTCAAATATATTTTCCCTTGTCATGATAACGATTGCCTAGTACATTTTTACATTTTTCTCTAGATACTTTAGAAGTTATTTTTCAGAGTAAGAATATACATCAATTTCCTTCTGCCACCAAGATAAATCTGATAACTGACTAAAATTCAAAGCGTGCAACACAACAAAACTCAGCAATAAAGTGATTTAAAAAAAAAAAAAAAACCCTTGTACCTGCTTCCCAGTGAGTAAGAAATCAGTAGCAAGTTTTTATAAAAACTCTCCTGGTTGGGGAAAGAAAAGGGAAATAACAAAGGCCATTTTCTCTGGGTAACATTTTACCCATAAACACATTCTCAGGAAATGGGGACAGCAGGAGAAGGGCTAATTGTAAGGCAAACAAATCATAAACCATAAAAAGGCAGAAAACTAAACTATGGTGAACCATACTTACCCTCCCCATCTCTCTGCAGATGCATTGTTTTGAAATCAATGAGGGGGAAAGTGATAGGGCATGACGCTAATAAAATGGAAAAAAAATGGCAAAAATACTAAAGTGAACACACAGCACAGTCAGAACAAACCATACACATAACTAACACAAAGCCGAAAGATACAAAAAACATTTTCCTGGGCCAAGTTACTTATTCTACTCTTCAAAAAAGTTTACCGAAACAAAATTAGTACTGACCAAAACTTTGAAAACAGACAAACATGCATTTCCTTTTAAGCAAGACAAAAAAAAAAAAAGTGTTTTTTTTTTTTATTTGTGTTTTGTTTTGTTAAGTATAACACTTGGAGAAATAGAAGTACCAAATTGGATATTTAAAAACAAAGAAAAAAAAATTGCACGATAGCATTAGCATAGATCAGCTACTGTCACATTCCATTCCAGATTTAAGATTATGAGTCCCTTTAAAAAAAGAGTATATTTCTTTTCAAGATCAAAACACTTTTTAGCAGCTACAAGTGATTTTTCTGGGGCACATATACTAAAAATCTCTCCCAAATTCCATTCTATTGATAGTGCATCTAGCTCTTATAAAAAAAGAAATAGAAGTTTCAGATTTATTTGATGGAGCAATAGGTGAAAACTCATTAGGAATTACTCATTTCTTTGATAATTAAACATATAATCTTAGAGATGCCTATTATCTCTGGTCTCTGAATATTCTAAGTTAAGTGAGTTGATGAATTAACAAATTATTGCTAATTATTATTCTACTACTCTACTAATTCAATTGTTAGTGGGAGACTGGATGGCAAAGCTACATTTAGAAACCAAGAATATGCCAAATTGCAAAGCTACTTTAAGTTGATCAGAATAGGTTATGTCAGAGGTAGTCAATAGTTTACCTCTCTGGATAACAAATTGAAATCACTGGGGGAAGAGTTTATGAATCCCATATTCCTCCATGAAGAATCTCATCTATCTTGAAACCTATTAAGTCTATTTTGCTATATGGCAAAGTCTATTATGTACTCTTTTCCCTTCTGCCCCCAAAATGAAGGAATGACAATTTAACCCAAGTAGTAGTATCAGAAGCAATCTCCCCACCCATGGGGTAATTTTCAATAGATGTTAAAAAAAATTGAGAGAGAGAGAATTTGTATTCAAGTACCTTATGGTACACCTGTATCACTAATTTCAAAACAGGTATAGGTCCAAATGAGGAAAGAAGAGAGAAGGACTTAATTTTGTTTCCCTTTAGGGTAGGCCATAAGGCTAAACCATTAGAGCAGTCTCCTAGCAATAAAGAACTTCTATGCTAATTAGCTGCCCTGAAACCAGTAATTCTAAAATGCAACTTTAAATATTGACATTTCCTTACAAGACACAGATAAGCACTATTCTGCCTTTATTTTCATTTCAGAGAAGCCAATTGCTCACTTAAAGATTCCTTCTACATACACAAATAAGAATCTTCTCCTATTAAAACTAATCCTTGGGGAATCTTATGAATCACCTGTTCAATTCAAAAGGGTCTGCTGGATCACAGGTAAATATTTTTGAGTTGCAATATTCTATTACTGTAAGATCTATAAGATGTTCTAAATGTCTTTATTTGGCAAAATAATTCTTTTCTTAAGAGGAAAACAAATTGGCTCAAATTCAATCTAACTAAGACAAGATTTATATACTACTAAGTATGCCAAATATCTAAATCAAATAAGAAAGGCAGCAAAAAAAGATTAACATCAGAAAGCCATAAAAATTAAGTTTAGATGTAAAAATAAAAATCACACAGATGAGAATTTTCACTAAAACTACAACTGTAGCCCACAATATTAACACTAATACTTCAGACTATACCCCTAATCAAAATCATCAGAGAGGTATATAAAAAGTGAGTTGTTTCCTTGGGATGATGATACACTTAAAATCTGATTTTAAAAATGGAATAAAATGAAATAGCTATTATTGGGTATAGACATATGCAACAATAAATAGGCTGTTTCTGTATTCATAAGTGCTATAACATTCCTTTTAAATTTATATTTGGCATATATATTTGTTGTTGTTGTTGTTAAATGCAAATCCATCCCTTCGTGAATGGGATCACATATTGTGATCCCCTTAGAAATGTCCCTTAAAATTATACAGAAGTTCTATGGGAATATTTCTAGGACTGGCCTAGACATAGATTTTAAAGTTCTAACAAAAAGATCATCTTCCTCACCCCTTCTCATCCAGCTGAGACTAATAGGCCCTTTCCTGAACAAAAGTTTCCCAAGAACTTCACACTCAAACATTGTATCACAACAAAAAATAAAAACCTACCTGGCAATTCCACCTGAGGAAAAAAATAATAAAAATAATCTGGGACTTGGTAAAAGTTGTCTTACTATTTTTTTATGTTGATTCAATTAAATGTTTGTTTTACATCAATTCAATTACAACATTAACTTAGGAGGAAAAAAATAAATAAAATTACCTTCCCATTTATCACCATCAGAAACATTCTTCAGCTCTAAATGGGGAATATGCAAACATGCTGCTTCACCATGACCACCACCACCACTTTCACCTCCTGGCACTTCTGATTCAGTGTTGGCATTTAAATCACAAATCTTGCTACTAGAATCCTATATTAAAAAAAAAAAAGACTAAAATTTAACAATAGCTAGCTAGTTTTAAATAACATATCCACACTATTCATTATAGCACACTTATTCCATGTATAGCCAACCAACTTGTATACATTTTCACTATCTAAGTTTTCAGTTTTACATACCCTCTTGGTGGAAAATTAAATACTACGGCCTTCCTTAGACTCTAGAAAATTTTTGTCTATACTCCAAATTCTACCAAAGTACCAACACAAAACAACCACTTCATTACAATATATCTGTCAGTGGTGAAATTTAAATCCTCCATTCAAGCTCAAACCAGAGCAATGGCTGTGTGAACACAAAATGTCAAACATTTTAACTTGGGGAGATGGAGGGAGATAGGGAGAATGGTGCAGTTGGGAACAAGAAAGCTAAAGAAATGATATATGCTTTTGAAATCACATAATAAAAGGAAATTCTTACCAGAGTCAACTGTGAAGATCTGCCACTGTCATCAAATGGCACACACTCATTTCTAAAAACACAAAACAGACTAATTACTCTTTTTAAGAAAAAAATTATAAAATCTATTAGACATTTCTTAATTGAATTCCTTTCTTTCCCAATACAGTTAGCATTTTGAATGTGAGAAGAGAAACTGGCAACTGGAGGTATGTACATTCTTTGGAGCCCTACATCTGGAGAACTTCACACTACCCAAAAAGATCCACAGAATCTCTTTGGACCTACAAACATTGAGTAACTCCTCCCATACTACCACCACCACTCCCAAAAGAAATCCCCCCGCCCCCTTAAAAAACTATTTTTGAAAAGGAAAATCCATAACAAATATGGAAACCAAGGTACATTGGAAAGAATTTTTCTGAACAAATATCACTTATTTCAAATAAATTTGGAGGATCTTTTTTTTCCTTCTCAGAACATTTAATTGTGGGGTGTAAATGGCAGTTTAAAAAAGTGAGAATGAGGCTGAATATGTTTTGTAAAAATGTACAACCTATGAGAGGGAATTCTAATGGCAAATTAATTTTAAAAACCAAAGTTCTTCTAAGCCATTCTTCTTCCTTCAAAATGTAGAGTGAAGGCAGATTTTTTTTTTCTAATTAAGTCATATCTTAACTTTTCACTAAAATACTTCCTTCTTACAAAGGCAATGTTATAAGAAAATATGTTAAAAGATATAATATTTGGCCTCTACCTATTTTCTCAATCAAGAGTTCAGGTAGAATTCAAATTCCATAAGAAATGTGGAAAACTATTTATTTCACTACACAAATATATTGCTTCTACCTGGCTATTTCTTCACCCAGAGAGGGTTCATTATTACAACTAGGATTAAGAAACTAAAATCTGTAACCCATTTTCTCATTTTGGTTCTTGCTGGATGTGTGTGGACTGAACTGAGTAAGTTATATTTTTATGGGCCTCAAGGGCTCCATTTTATGTATTACTATAGGCTGAGTAGTACCAAAGGCAACTTAGGAACCTAATTTTTAGCAGCATAGGTATTAAAACATGCAAGTCTTAATCCACCTAACCAACAGTTCTCCTTTGGTTCCAGAAACAAGTTTGCTAACCTATACACAAGTTGAAGAGGGAAGAGCTTGTTTTCCAAAAAGATTGAGTCCTCACTAAAGGGATCCTTATTGCTCTACCAGATCCAGATGTCATCATTCTGGGGATGCCTGTTAATGATGTTAATCTTACATCTTCAGCCCATAGCTTCAACACTCCCTGGGCTGGAATGGGGATCATTCCTGCCTCCTGAAAGGAAGCAAAAGGAACTACTGTGAGCAGAGTCTGTGGACCTTAAGAGTTTGGGGATCCTCCAGAGACATGACTCCAAAGAATTTACTTACTCTCAGAGAACAGAGATGTACTGAGGAAGCGAGACAGTGGAATTAAAACAACTTTCTTTGGCTGTAGCAACTGATTATTATCAATTTAGCAAGTATGTATTTTCCAAGCTTCATAAAATCGACTATTTCATTTGCAATATACTCTTTCAAATAAACATAAGTAACCCAAAATGCTAAATAAATACATGATTTCCTAAGAAAGTCTTTTTTTTCCCCCAAAGAAGTATAGTAAAACAAAATATGTAACAAGAAACTGTCATGTGACCTTAAATATGTACTAGACACAAGTTCATCTTGGAACACTTAAAAGCACTCTGGGAAGCCTCTATGGCCAAAATTCTACATAGAGTCAATCAATAATTATAATACTCATTGGATCAAATAAGTCCTTCATATGTATGCTATTCAGGAAGACATGCAATAAATACTAAATGGTACAATGGAGAGAGCACTGAGTACCAGTCCTAAAGTCAGGTAGACAGTTCAAATTTGGAATCACACAATACTTACAGCCCTTGGCAAGTTACTTAACCCCAACTGCCTTGCAAAAATACAGTACTAGAATACATCAATGGTGAGTTCAAAAGGAAATGGAAATACTCTACACATATTTGTTTGAAATATCCCAATCTATCATCCAAACTTCAGATACTAAAAATTAACAAATTGAGAAAACACATCCATGGTGCTAATGGGTATCAAAGCACACTGTAAATTTTGATTTGCTCTGAGAATAAATAATTCAATAGTTTTACATGCTTCTAATAATGAGGGAAAGTGCTGATGTTTTTCTTGAATACTTTCAAAGTCAAGTCTATCTGAACTACTATACCATGGTAAAAAGATATACTCGCAAAGAATAGTCTTTGCAATTAGAGTTAACAAGATGTTTCATTCTTATTATGTCCAAACAATCTATGAATACAGACACATTCATTTAAATTTCAAACCAAAAAGTGAAGAGTTACTATTCCCCAAATGAATCAAGAAAATTTAATAAGACAATATGTACCTCTGAATTTCTTCATCTTCATCATCACTATGTTCAACACATGGCTCTAACAGTATACCTAAAGACTGATGACAAAAACAGAATTATTACCATATTTAATTAATGGAGCTAACATCAGTTAATTCATACAGAAATGAAAACACTTTGGAGAAAATTTTAAAGTATCAAGTATTTGTTGTAGGGTAAATGAACAAATGTCCAATTCTGTTACTCTTATCATATCACCTAAATGGTACATAGGCACTGATTTCATTTAGAACAGAGAAGAATATCAATACTAGTTGCCTCTCAAAACCAGAATGTTATCTAAGCAAAATCAGGGAAGTCTCTCTGAAGGCATTCCTATTCTTCCACAATCATAGTGTCTACCTCCAAAAAGAAGTCTCCCTATATTATTTCTCTGTTTTTTCTCTCTTTTAGCACAGGTACAAATGGGATCTCAGGAATAATACCAGTAATAGTTACTAGAAATTTTAAAGTATAATTTCATAAATTCTTTTACATCAATTTTCAATTTTCTCTTCCATCAAAAGAAGCTCGAGAAAAGGTCTCAAGTTTCCTTCTATTTCTATCTTTCATTTGGACACCACCAGCTTTGGAGACCACCACCTAAGATTGAACATTACAAACAAACTGACCACACTGATTGTTTCTTAGGAAATTGTGGATTTATTTAGCATTTTGGGTTACCTACATTGATTTGGCTTTGAGAAAAAATTATGATTCTCATAATTATCAAGATAATGTATGTAACGATTATATTAATAGTTTAGATCTCTATAGCTGCCTTTTCTGGCTTGGGAGTCAGTCTTAAAATGCAGCTTGAAATGATCTATCAATTGTTGACAATGCTTGCCTGTATATGTTAAGTGAATTGAACCAATGATTGTAGAACCTGTTCCCTATCTTTACTCTTCCAAAAACTATGTGTTCAGAACAGAATACGATACTCCAAAAATGTGCTCAGACTAAGGCAGAGTCGAGTTAGATTATCACATCCCTTATAATATTTTTTCATCTAGAGAAACAGTCTTAAATGAATTGTACAGCCAGACTTAAAATGGCAATATGGTCCAAGTGTTTTCTATCCCTCAATGCAGCTCATGGTGCTGTATTCTGGGCACTATTATCAGAAAACAAATGGTAGTATTCAACTTAATACCCACAAAGGTGCTTAAGCATTTATGAGAATCTAGTTCCCATAATATAGTAAAATCATACTATGATAGTCATTCAATTTAAAAGAATTAAATGGTTGTTTTTAATGTGCTAAAGACTGTGTTAGTCTATTAAGTAGTCTAAATAGCTCTACCCATTATGATTTATAATGATTTACTGAGAAAATTTCTTTAAGCCTTTCCTATATATTTAAGCCATTTTTCCTTGTGTTAGCTACTTATGAATGTCTTCTCTCTTAAATTGATAAAGCCTAATTTATATCTGCATCAAAACTTACCACAATGTTTAATATAAAATAAAAGTTCAAAATGTACTATGGTAAGAGAATTAGATTTAAGAATGTGGACTTAAACCCAAATCTATTGACTTTTGTTACTTCCTAATTTTAAGTACAAACAAGTCATTTGACTTCTTGTGATTCAGTTTTGCTCATTATAGCAACTAATGCTAAGAGGCCAAGTGACTTGTCCAGGATTGTACTAACATTTTGGGTATATCTAAATGATCATGCTTTCTAAATTAATGATAAGAGAATGAACAAAACATTCTGATTCAACTTATTTTTACAAGCTAATTTCACATTCTTAGCTCTAGCTAAAACAAGCTATTTGTTTTTTCCCTGTACAAGACATTCTATTTCTCACCTCCACACTTTTGAACAGATTGTACTCTTCCTCCTCTCCTCCATTTTTGGAACTCTTGAATCCCTTCAAGGCACAACTCAAAAGCCAACTTCAAGAGTACTTTCTTGATTTACCCAGTTGTTACTGATTTCCTCATATCCCCCAGTCACTATATTTGTTATGTGTATCCTGTTTAGCCTTTATCAAGGAAGCACACTAAGGTGTAGCATAGGGGGAATACATAGAAAAAATGAAAACAATCCTTGCCCTCAATCTGTGAACATACTACCTCTCCTTAGGGACGATATATATCCTCCAAGTCAGACGCTGTCCCACTTTTGTACATGTTCCTCAGTGCCTAGTATACAGTATAAGCTTAATGGTTGATTTATAAAAGATATTAAAATAATATGGGAATTCTAAAAAGGTTCCCAAATCTCTTTCCTAAATGATGATACTCATATCCTAATCTCACACTTTTACTCAAGGAGTTAATCCTATCAAATCAATGTAGGTAGTTGTCCCAAACTGTTGAAATTGATTTTTTAACAAGTTCATTATATTGGAATTTGGTCATGATGTATATGTATTAATCAGGGCAACATAAGTTAATAATATGATGAGGAATGCATCAAAGAAATAATGGACAAATTTGCTGGGTTAGCACTAAAAACTAGCATTACCAAACTGGGGGTCAAATAACTAATGGTACATGTAATAAGGTAACACTTAACAAAAAATACTTCTAGGCCTACTATGAAGTCAATATAGTTACAGAGACTCTTAAAATGTCTCATTATATTTTTCCTTTGAAAAAATTGGCTAACTCTACTCCTAATGGCACAAAGGAAGAGATAAGGGGAGGAAGGGGAGGGGTAACCAAATGAAGTCCTTCCTCAAAACTCTCTGGTGCTTACAGCCTTGAGAAATCCCCAGAAGAGGAATTTTCTTGAAGATTAAAGAAGGGAACAGAAATACAATACAGTAGTAGTACAATAATAAATGATTACAATAATATTATATATGGCAAATGTAAACATTTAACCTTTGGGGATAAGAATATACCATTTGGTAAAAATTGCTGGGAAAACTGGAAAGTCTTGCAGAAACTGGGTACAGATCAATATCTTACACCATTTACCAAAATGGATACACAATCTAAATATAAAGAGAGATAAGAAAACTAGAACATGTAACACATTACCTATCGACTTAGGAAAAGAGAAGAGCTTATAAACAAGATATAGAATTGTGAAATGTGAAATGGACAATTTTGATTACATTAACTTAAAAAAGTTTTGTACAAATAAAAACAACATAGCTAAAATTAAAAGGTAAGCAGAAAATGAGGAGGATAATTTTATAGGCAAATTCTCAAATAAAGGTCTTATTTAAAATACATAGAAAATTATGTCAAATTTGCAAAAATATTAGTCACTCTCTAATTGATAATTGGTCAAAGGATATAAGCAGACATTTTTTCAATGAAGAAATCAAAACTATAGGTAGTCATATGAAAAAATGCTCTAAAACAACTGATCAGGGAATACAAGATAAAACAAGTCTGAGATATCATTTCATACCTAAAATGAAGGGGAAAATGACAAATGTTGGACGGGGATATGGAAAAATTGGGGCATTAATACACTGATGGTGGAACTGTGAATGATCCAACCATTTTGGAGACCAAACTGAAATTATTCCTGTAGAGTTATAAAACTCTGTATATCTAGCAATAAATATGCTGTATTAGACCTGTTTCCCAAGGTGAACATAGAAAAAGGAAAAGAAATTAAATATTCTAAAATATTTATAGCAGCTTTCTTTGTGGTGACAAAGAGCTGGAAAATGAAGAGATACCTATCAACTGTAAAATGGCCATTCAAGTTGTGGTATATGACTGTATATATATTACTGTGCTCTAAGAAATGAGCTGGCTGATTCTAAAAAACATAGATGTGTATGAAATAATGTAAAAGCAAAGTGAGCAGAATCAAGAAAACATTGTATATAGTAACAGTAATATTGTTTAAAGAGTAAATGTAAGGGGCAGCTAGGTGGCGCAGTGGATAGAAGCAGTCTATCCCTGAAGTCAGGAGGACCTGAGTTCAAATGTGGTCTCAGACACTTCCTAGCTGTGTGACCCTGGGCAAGTCACTTAACCCCAATTGCCTCAGCAAAAAAAAAAAAAAAGTAAATGAACAAATTATTCTGAGTTACATAAATATTCAAATCAACTACAAAGGATCTCTGGAGAAAGAGAATACAATTAACTGTATATGCAAAAAAAAAAAACTTAAGGACAAAGCATCTCATGGTTCACACCAAAACTTGATCAAAAGATACATAACTATTTAAGTCTGAGAAGCAATACAGCACACGAACAGAGCTGGCCTCACAGTCAAGATGGAACAAGTTCTTTTAACAGATTGGGAGACTATCAATTACAAAGTTATTTTAAGGGCCAAGACATACTTCTTTGGTATGCTGTAGTCAGCCTATTTTAGCTGTTTATCTGGACATCTTTTTATAGCAATGAAAGGATATCACCGGTATCAAATGAAATTACATAGATCACATGGCTGGGACTACCCCTCTCACCTCTAATCCTTGTTTCCAGCATGCAGGAGAGGATATTTTGGATATTTATTACATACCAACTATATCTATCTATCTTTCAGTATGTATCCTCTTAAGCCTTTTCTTTCAGGACAACTACAAGTGCCTGCCTTGTGCAATATGCTACAGTATTACTATTACAAGAAAACAGTAACCAAAGAAATATTTCTAAATGTTCCAAATATTTCTGCATTAGATACACACAATTTTTAATATAAACAGAATTGAAGATGCATTTATAATCTAGTTTATGATTAAGAACTTTGAATAACTTATCAAAAAAGTCTTAATTGAAAATTAGAAACCTGAAACATAAAACATGAGCAAAACAACTTTAAACACAACAGCAAAAGGAAAAGAAATGTTCTCAGTAATCTCATTTAGATGAGCTTCTGAATCTTTGCTTACGTGATAATCATTATAAATCTAAAATCAAGAGCTATATTTTATTCATAACAAAAATAAAAAAATCCTTTCCAATAAATTCAATGGGAACATAAGGATGTCTATTATCACCACTTGTATATAATACTAGTATATAATACTAGAAATGCTAATTATAATAATGAAGACAAGAAAAAGAAATTGAATGACTTTAGGTGAAGAAAAAACAATTATCAATTTTTAATGACATGATGGTATTCTTATGGAAATCTGAAGAGTTGATTTAAAAAATTATTTGAAACAATAACTTTAGCAAACAAGTATAAAAAATCAATCTGTACAAATCAGCAACAACTCCATTTAATACCAAAATAAAACCCAACAGGAAAAAATTAGAGAAATTAAATTTTATATTCCATTTAAAATTACTACAGAATGTATAAAATACTAAGGAATCTATCTTGCAAGATTACACACAAGATATATAAAAATATAAACAATTGTTTACAGAAATACAGACCTAAGCAATTCAAAAAATGTTAACTGTTCACAGATAGAAGGAACCAATACAATAAGAGAAAAAACTATGAAAATTTTGTTTATTCAGTGCCATACCAATCAAACTACCAAAATATCTTATGGAACTATAAAAATAACAAAATTTACATGGAGGGAAAAAAAGATCAAGAATCTCAAGAGAAGACAATGAAAATAAATGGGAACACAGGGGATCCTAAAAGAACCAGACCTCAAACTATCCTAAAAAGCAGTTATTATCAAAATACTTTTATTCTGATTTTTAAAAGATTGTTCAACGGAATAAGGCACATAACATACAGAAGTAAATGTATCTAATACCCTAAACTTTAATAAATTTAATAAACAAAGACCCAACTACTAGGATAAGGACTTACTTTGTGACAAAAACTACTGTGAAAATTATTAGTATAAAATTAGATTTAGACCATCATCTCCCATCTTTTACAAAGTTAAGCTCCTAATGAATGAGTACATAACCTAGATACAAAAGGTCATATCAAAAACAAATTTAAAAAACATGGATAAAAATTACTTATCAAATTTATGAATAAAAGAAAAGTTTGTGACCAAACAAGACATAGAGATTATCAAAAGACAAAAATGAATAATAAAAAAATGGATAAAAATTACTTATCAAATTTATGAATAAAAGAAAAGTTTGTGACCAAACAAGACGTAGAGATTATCAAAAGACAAAATGAATACATAAAAAAATTTCTGCATGACAAAATCTAATAAAGCTAACATTATAAAAAGGAAACAACTAGGGGGAAAAAAAACTTTGCAGTAGGTTTATCTGA
Source organism: Myrmecobius fasciatus (assembly GCA_023553655.1). Lineage (NCBI taxonomy): Eukaryota > Metazoa > Chordata > Mammalia > Dasyuromorphia > Myrmecobiidae > Myrmecobius > Myrmecobius fasciatus. Next base: position 194,752 of record JAJPUD010001701.1, on the reverse strand, counting down.
TAAAGGTTGCACTTCCAAAATACATAAGAAATTTATTCAAATGTATAAGAAAAAGAGTCATTCCAATGGGAAAATACCCTAAAGATAATCCAGTACCCATATATATGTTATACAAATAAAAAGCTTTAATAAAAAAAAAAAAAAAGATAATCCAGGCTATCTTTAGTCAAATGAAAAAATGTTTCAAATCATTACTAATAAGGGAAAAGCAAATTTTAAAAATTAGGAAATTCCATCTCATTTCCATAAGAATGGCAAAGATAACCAAAAAAAAGAAAATAATAAATGTTGAAGAGATTATGAGAAAACAGATGCTCCTATGAATGAATACAACCAGTGGTATGCCAATAAATGTTTATTTAACCAGCCTTTTGAGAGAGAAAAATGTATCATGACACACTTTTAAGTTTATTCAGTATCTTTAACATTTTGTCTATCTTTTTCTTAAGTTGAGACAATCAACAAAATAATAAAAGAAGTCTTCGTTTTATAACACTTATCAAAGTGTATAAACACTTACTGAAATTTTTAACAAATTGCCCGCTGTCTCAGTTTGAAAGGCAGAAGGGAGGAGGAGAGAGAATTTGGAATTCAGTATTTTAAAAACCTATTATTAAAAATTCTCTATATGTCATTGGAAAAATAAAATATTATTCAAGAAACAAATGAAAAATAGCTAAATAAGTTGTAATATATGAATATGATATGACGTTTTATTGTGTTGTAAAAAGAAAAAAAGATGATTTTTAAAACTTGTAAAAAAAAAAAAAAAGAACTTACATTGATACAAAGTGAAGTGGTCAGAACCAAAAGAATAATTTATTCTGTAACATATATATCATAAAAATGAATACTTTTGAGAGCTTTTAAAAACCGATGAAGAAAATGAAAAGAAAAAAAAACAATTTATATAATAACAATGTAAAAAGCAAATTGTGAAAGCTATAACTTCTATGCTACACACTAATCTGCTAGTGAAGATACTAAACTTAACTACTGTCAAAGGAAAAATATGAGAAAATGAAGAATGTGAAACAGCATATGACAGAAAATCAGAACAGCTGACTTTGTCTTACCTGGTTGTTTTCTTCATTCTCAAAAGCAAAATCAGGCTGAATTGCTCCATTTTCTAAATTTGTGCTAGCCAATGTTTCAGAGTAGTCTTTGTTACTCTCACTAGCATTAATATCACCAGCAATAGCATCCCTAGTAACAAAAATGATAAAAAGACTATTAGGTTACATGGTAAAAATATATTTTTTTAAAAAATAGGCATACATTTGTGTGTATCTGTCCTTTGTAGGCTAAAAAGGCACAGTTTGCTAAACCATTTGGAAATATTTTTTAAATTATTCAGAAGCTATTCTATCTGCAAGTAATCAATATTTAAGAGTCAAAAGTTATTCTGATTTTGCATTCACAACATGAAATATAGAAATAAAATAAATTATTAGCAATTGGCATTGACAGAAGAGTATGAAAATTTATATTATATTCCTCTATGAAATTAGTCAGAATGGTTACTATAGACCTGACCTTTATTATTTAATAAGGTGGCATAATGAAGAGAGTACCAGACCCAGGATTGTCAAGATCAAAGTTCATATCCTGTCTCTTACTTACTAGGTGTGTAATGCTGGGCAAATCATGTCTGTCTTAGTTTCTTCATCTGTAAAATGAGGATGATAATAACAACAGCTGTCTCCCAGAGGTGTTGTGAGGATAAATTGAAATCATATTTACATAGCTCTTTGCAAAAGATAAAGCATGATATAAATTACAATTATTAGTAGTATTGTTATTATTTAAATGGGCTTGGAATATCTCAAGAAAATATTCCAGCCTCTTTTCTATACAAACGTAAGTGCTAAAAATGCCACTGATAGCACATGTTATTTGCTTTATCAACTGATGAGTCCAACAATGAGAGACATGTTGTAAACACAAATGTGCACATTGACTTACTAGAATAAATTAAGCATTTTTACCATGGAACAAAACAAAATGTCCTATGAACTCTGTTTCTAATGTATCCTTTGAAAGATAATTTCCACAAGCAAACTTTTTGATATCTGTACTCTCATATTCAATCTATACTATCAAAAAAACTTAATTTGGTATGTAATTTTCTGAATTGTTCCAAACTAGAAAGACTATTTACGAGAGGGGACAAATACTGTACTGCTTCACAATAAAACAAGAGATTTCTTCAGTGCAAGAGATAGCAATGACGAGGCACTGCTAAGGGGGGGGGGGGGAGGAGATTTGACCTTTTGCTTCTAAAGTAAATGGGTTGAGTGTGATAAATTTAGGCAGAAAGTTTATTTAAAAATAAAAACCAAATTTCACATTAAAGTCAGCTTTACAGTCCTGCAGTAGAAAAACATAAAACAGTTTCTTACTGGTTATTAGATCCTTCGCCATCACAATTTATATTTTTTGCTTCATTATTATGCCCCACACCATGATGTTGTAAATTCTTTAGATCATGATCTATGCTGCTCTGCAGATCAAAAAGGTGCTGTTCCACAGCTGCTCTAATTGTTCTTTCTAAAATGCTACAAAAGAGAGAATGTGTTTTAAGAAAAAATTGCCACAACATAACATTAAAACATACCTAATAAGTTTTTTAAGTAAAGATTGTAAAGCTGGATGAAGCTCAGGAGAGAAATGAGAGCTTGATTTGGAATTTAATATTCTTCTGTATAAAAATAACAATTAAACCAGAGAAGCTAGGTGGTATAGTGGATAGAGCACCCGCACTTGAATCAGGAGGGCCTGAGTTCAAAACTAACTTCAGACACTTGACAATTACTGGCTATGTTACCCTGAGCAAGTCACTTAACTCCAAGTGACTTAGCAGCCCAGCCCCCCTCCAAAAGAAAAAAAAAAAAAAAGATGAAATTACTGAGGGAAAACACAACGTATAGAAATATGACACATATCTATAAACAGACAATATTACTATTAACTGAGAAAAAAAATCAGTATGATACTCTGCCTCTGAAAATGTTTTGGCTCCAATACCTATGAATTAAGGGTAGAGAGAACACTGAAATTGGGAGTCCAAAAGAACCAAATCAAAAATTCTACCTCAGATACTTAAGTAACTCTTGAATTGTAGGCTAGTCATAACTCCTGAGCCTCAGTTTCTTCATCTGTTAAATGGCAATATAAACACCAATAGCACTTATTTCTCAAGATTTTCGTGAAACTAAAATAGATTTTTTTGTATAAAGTGTTTTACAGACCTTAAATTACTACATGTCAGCTATAATGAAAATTATGAGGTCTGGTCAAATAGATAAATTTGTCCAAGTAAAAGATGTTACAAATACCATTTGGTTGGTGGTTGTTTTCCTTCGTTCTCAAAAACCAAAAAGACATCACTACGCTAAATTAGAATCAAGTTACTGTGTCCAACTGTGGCTGATCAGACCAATATGAGTTCAGAATGCTCTGCTACAAGTTGGACACAAATAATCCCTTGAACATTTGCAGTACATTCTCTAACAACTTTGTGCATCTCGTGTTATTCAATTTCTGCCCATAGCACACCTCCTCTGATGAGGGCACACCATGCTGGGTGTCTCAGTATCTCCCATGTCATATAATCAATTCTAAAGCTCTGAAGAGAGACCTTGAGAGTATTCTTGTATCCCTTTTTCTGACCGCCTTGTGAGCACCTGCCCTGTATGAATTCACCATAAAATAACTCTTTTTCACAAGGGTACATTTGGCATTCAATGTGGCCAGCCCAACAGAGTGTGCTTTCTTTTTTTTTTTTTTGCTTTCTGCTGAGGCAATTGGGGTTAAGTGACTTGCCCAGGGTCACACAGCTAGGAAGTGTCCTCCTGACTTCAGGGCTGGTGCTCTAACTACTGCGCCACCTAGCTGCCCCCAGAGTGTGCTTTCTGCAGAAGGTCTAAATGCTTGGCAGTTTAGTTTGAGAAAGGACCTCAGTGTCTGATACCTTATCTTATATGTCATGATCATCAGAATATTCCTAAGACAATTCAAATGGAAGCTATTCAGTTTTCTGGCAAGTCATTGGTATACTGTCCAGATTTCACAAGCACACAACAATGAGGTCATTTTTATAGTCAGCCTAATACTTTCTTCTCCCAAACTTTCCTTCGGAGCCTTCCAAACACTGAGTTAGTTCTGGCAATGCGTGTGTCAACCTCATTATCAATGTGTACATCTCTGGAAAGTATAGTGTCAAGATAGATGAACTTATCCACACATCCAAAACTCTTCCATTTGCTATAATTGGTGGTTCCACATAAGTATGGTGTGGTACTGGCATACTACTATGATAGTTATCCTGATAATTCATTCCTTATTCAATCAGGAAATTCAGTTAACGCTATGAAAAAAAAAAATGTACCCATATCCCACAGACATCTTCCTTAAAGTAAGCACATCTAAAACTGAACTCATTTCTCGTTGCCCTCCCCTATATATACTTCCATTGTACTTCGAAATTTCCCAATGTGTTGAAGGCACCACCTTCCTTTCAGTATTTTGAGTTTATAATCTTGACTCTACCCATTACACTTCACTTTTCTTTTTACTCCACATATCTACTCAGCTGCTGAATCTTACTGCTTTTTCCTTCATATTTCTTAAATCCAATCACTCTCCACTCACACAGGTACCATCTTAGTCCAGATCCTAATTACTTCTCATATAGATTATTATAACTTCTTAATTCATCTCCCCTGTTCCAAATCTCTCAACACTCCAATCAACTCAACTTGCATTGCAAGTTGCCCAAACTAACACTGGTGGATTCCTAGTAATTCTAAGATAAAATACAAACTCCTCTATTTAGCTTGTAAAGTTCTTCAAACTTTGGAGCCTCGCTAGTTATTATTTCCCCCTTTACCCTCACCCCATTCTGTAATCCAGCCAGATGGCCAGTTTTTTATTGAAAACACACTATCTTTTTTAACTCTATGCCTTTTCACTGGACATCCCCCATGCCTGGAATATATTCCTCTTCATTTAAAAGGCAGTTCAGATACCATTTTCTGCATAAAGCCCTCCTTGATTCTCCAACTTTTAGTTTCCTCCCTCTTACAGTTCCTAGTACTTACAATATTTTGTGAGTATATATGTATATGCACTTATAAAAGCATCTAAAAAATTGCTTGTCTATAATTTTTATATGTTTTTAATTATTATCTAGCATTATGTCATGAAATATTAATTACTTAAGTGCTATAAAGTTTTATATGTTTTGATATAAAGTAAAGGTAATAATCAACCCATTACCTTCAACTTCTAAGGAGAAAACACCGAAATAAAGTATTTGCAATATAACATATATAATAACAAATAACAACATAAATATGCTACTTACTCTGCAGAGGCTGGCAAGATATTGATGGGAGTTATATGAGCACTGTAATCAAAGAAAGATATTATTTTTTAAGAATTAAAATAATAACACAGCATTAGTGAATAAAGTCACATACATCCTTCACTAATCAGGAAGAGCTTTCAATCAATCAGGAAAATATATTAAACCAAGAATGTTTTCAGAAAAATTATTATACTAATACTTTTTTCAGAATCTAACTGGCTAAAGACATACAACAACAGATAGACAGACACATAAATGGACCTGTCCCTTAAAAGTGTAAAATAAATTTACCCTTACCTACTTGCATACTGAATGGATATATAACACAGAAAAACAAATTAGCTTGATTCATGATTATAATTAGGAAAATTCACTAAGATGATAAAAAGTATAATTTCTTTTCTAAAATAACTTTCAGAAGCTGATCATATGTTACTATTTGCTTTTCTTTCTTCAACCACCATATGCATTTCCTTCAAAGGAAGGCAGTACAATTATACCAACTCCCCTTCATTAGAGTGCCAAAAGATTACAAATAGATGACAAGATAACCATACCTACACATGCCACTTAAACAGATACAGGACTTCAGTTATTGGCTGAGTCAAATCCAGCATATTCATCTACATTAATGTCAACACAGGTTCTGCCTTGCAACTCTTTCTACTTTCACTCTCACCATCATCTCCCCCCCCACCCCCATCCAAACATCATAGTTGAATGTAGCATCACTTTGTCACTGTCAGACAGGCAATGAATATTCATTAAACATACCTAACATATGCCTGGCCTGTAAAAAACTGTAAAGTGAATTAAGAGAAATAAGGCTTAGATCAACATCTCATAAAGTATAGCACAATGAACTTCAAATGGATAAACAACCTAGATATAAAAGTTATAACATGAACAAATTAAAGGAAATTGGGAAAAGACATCTTTCATAGATATGGATAGGGAAAGAGAACCTAATCAAACAAAGGAGAGAGATGACTACAGGAGACGGTAAAAATAAATGCTTCTCCCTAAAAACCTGAAAAGGCTTTGCACAAAATCAGTACGCTAAGAATAAGAAAGAAAACAGTTTAACTAGACGAGGGAACAAAGGAAATCTTTTGCTGCAATTTTTAAAAATAAAGATTTGCTATAACACACACACACACACACACACACACACACACACACACACACACACCACTTTCCAGTAGAGAGTAAAAGGATATGAACAGAGAGTGAAAAGGCAGCAATCTAAGCTATGAACAACCATATGAAAAAATGCTCCCAATAATTAATACTTAAACATATATTAAAATAATTCTTTTGAGATTCTACCTCACACACATTAGATTGACAAATTCTTTAAAAAAAAGAATATGGCAAATGCTAGGACTATGGGAGGACAGGTACAATAATCCACTATTAGCAGAAATTAGTTTTATTAATAGAAATAGTTGTGAATTGATCGTCATTCTGGAGTACTAGAGAATTGAATAAAGAACTGAAAATTGAGGGAATGCCCCATTAACTAGGGAATGACTGAACAAGTGGAGGTATATGAATATAATATAATATTATTGTTCTATACGAAATGATAAGCAGGGAGATTTCAGAAAACTTTTTAAAAGACTTACACGAACTGATGTTGAGTGAAGTAAGAAGAACCAGGAGAATACCATACACAGTAACAGCAATATTGTGAAATGATCAACTATGATAGACTTAATTCTTCTTAGCAATGATTCAAGACAATTCCAAAAGACTCATGATAGAAAATGCTATCCACATCCAAAGAAAGAAGCATGTGGTCTGAATGCAGATCGAAGCATACTAATTTTTTTTTTCCTGATTTTTGTTTTTTGGTGGTTTGTTCTCTTTCTTCTTTCACAACATCATTAATGTGGACATATATTTAACCTGCCTGCATATCTATAACTTTTATCAGATTGCTTGCCCTGTAGGGGAGGCCAGGAGGGAGAAAAATTTGGAATTCAAAATCTTATAAAAATGAAAGTTGAAAACCTATCCTTACATATAATTGGGGGGGGGGAAGGATTTGGCTCCCAAAAGTCACTAAGCTACACAATATTTTTAGATCAATGAGGTCATTACTAGTCATATTTGCCAAAAGATCAAATAAATCTTTAAAGGACTTATATATACAAAAATATATATATATATTTATAGCAACGTTTTTTGTTGTGGCAAAAAACTAGTAACTAAGAGAGTGCCCATTTTGGGGGAATGACTGAACAAGTTATGATATGTAAGTGTAATGTACTAGGATTGTGCCATAAAAATGACAAAGAAATGGCAACATCAAAGATAAAGGAAAACCAGTTGGAAAAGACTTAAGATCTCTGATCAATATAATGACCAATTACAATTCCAGAACATAGATAGTGAAATATCCTAACAAGGATAATATCCTAACAAAAATGGATTCAAGATGTACAATGAGACATATTTTTGGACATCAGCAATGTAGGGGATTTATTTTGACTACAAAAATTTGTTAACAAAAATTTTGGCTCTTTTTTTTCTTTTCTTTTTTTCTTTTAAATGGTGGAAGCCTGGAAGAATAAGGTAAAAGAAAAACAAGGAAGCTGTCAGTGGTTGACAAAAAGAATAAAAGTAGGGTGATCATGTTTTCAAGTGCCCAGGAAAACAGAAGAAAACAAGGAAAAGCGTAATAGCTCTAAAAGTTTTGTGATTAATATTATCTACTCAAAAGGAAAAGTATATATAGTAAAAGATTCATATATAATCCTTTTTTTCCTGTTCTACCTTGTTCAAGAAAATGCTCGTTTTATTAAATATTTAACTTTAAAATGAAGATAAAAAACCCAGAAAAGTGGCTCTCAACTGTGAAATAGAATATAAATGAGATAGAATATTATTGCACTATGAGAATTGACAAAAAAAATGGATTCAGAAAAATCTGAAGATCTTGTATGAACTAACAGTGTGAAATGGACAGAACTAGAAGAGAATACATCAATAATATAAGTAAAATAGCTCAGAAAGGGTTAACTCTAATCAATGCAATGAGTAATCACAACCCTAAAAGACTGACAAAACAGTATTTTCTACCTCTTCATGAGGTAGAAAAATAAATGCAGAATAAAACACTTTCAGATATGGCTAAGATTTTTCTTCTTTTGTCTTGACTATATTTGTTACAAGAGAAGGCTTATATTTTAGAAGACTTCTAGAAATGAGGTGAAGTACAGTAAGGTAGTGTTTCCTCTTCATAACAAAAAAGACAATGAAATATTTTAAAACTACAAAGAAAG
>JAJPUD010001701.1:109023-179168 GCA_023553655.1 Myrmecobius fasciatus | reverse complement strand
AACAACAACAACAACAACAACAACAACAACAACAACAACAACAACAACAACAACAACAACAACGTGCTCCAGTGATTAGAGAAAGTAACTAGAATAAAGCATGTTAGAAATCTATCTTAGGGCCCAATGACTTATTGTTTATGCTACATAAGTTAACTCCCACGTATCTTGATCTCTAAGATGGGCAAAAAAAAAAAAAAAAAAAAAGCTGAATGCTTAATAATGAGTAGGACTCAGAAGATCTGAGGTCTAGACCCTACCAAAGTTCTAGCAAGTTCTGAGCAAATCACTTCACCTCTGTGTCTCAGTTTCATCACCTGTTGAGTAGGAATAGGACCACCTGCCCAACCAACTTGATAGGAATGCTAAGATCAAATGAAATAAGATAGATGAGGCATAGTGCTTAAAATAAACTTCTTATGCACATGTAAGGTATTGCTTATTATTATTTTAGGATGTTGTGAAATAAGTAAAAAGTTCTCAAAGATCCTCCAATGAAACAAGTCAAGAATTTATCCTGATTAGTAATACTACTGATTCCATATAGTAAGACTCTGAGAACTTTAATATCCTGCTTAGATCGCAATTTACATTTGTACTTTCTTAAGACTCTCTAAAAGAGAATTATAGAAATGTACACAACTGCAAAACTGATCAACACAAATGCTCAGCATTATTCAAGTAAAAGTTTAGAAGCTAATATCTTCCCAAAAAAATATTGTGAATGTTATACTACCTACTTTAAATGCAGTCTTCCCCCTTCCTCTCACAGTCTTCCCCCTTCCTCTCACAGAAACCATTAACTACATAGAATCAATCCTAAATGAAGCGTAACATTTTAAACTTATAGTTAAAGTGTTTCAAAAAACAGAGCCAATTTTGAAGTTAACTAAAATGTAAGTTAAGGTAATATTTTAATTTAATAATTTAAGGTAATAACTATTTCCTAGAAGAGTAGAAAGAATTCTGGAGTAAAGAATCACAAAGACCTGGGTTCAACTATCAACTAAGATTACTTAACAGCAGCATTACCTTAGGTAAATCACCTAATTACCTTAGGTAAATTAAAAAAAACAAAACAAAACAAAAAAAAAAACAACTGTGATTCTTATTTTCCTCATTTGTAAAACTGGAAAAACAGCACCTACTTCATGGGTGTAAAGATCAAATAATAAAATACACATCAAAACTGCTATCTAAATGTGAACTATTATTATTAGAGCGGAAGCAATTCTACAACAGTCTTGTCTATACAAATAAAACAATATATGGAGCCTATGAAAATCAAATTAAAGAAGGTGTATAAAAACACTGTATAAAATAAACCTGTTATTTACATGCAGCCAACCCTAGCTGTGTGACCCTGGACAAGTCACTTAACCCCAATTGCCTCAGGGGGAAAAAAACAATAAAAAAGAAATTTAGGAAATCAATGAACATTATCTTCATCCATAATGTACTGCTGATGCCCCGTTTCCAGCCAGTAGCAAGTCACACTTGCTTGTGAGAGCAAAGCCCAGAAAGGGATGACAGTTAGCTCCTTCCAATCAGTCAAATCAGATCCAATTAAAAAAAAAAATCTATCCATATCTACTAACATTAAACTAACAATAAAAACTGGGACTTGACTCCCTCTAGCCTAAACTTTTTAAGGTGGTAACTTTTAAGATAAGGTCTTAAAATTCTTTACTTAAAATGACAAAGACTCATAAGCCACCTCTTTCCTACCCATACATTCAAAACTGAAATGAATTACAGCCATTAGCCCATTTCTAACAGTGCACATAAGCTAAATATGAGTTAAATGCTTGGTACCTTTTGCAGAGACATATAAGCTATAACAAAATTCAAGCAGTTTCAAGGCCAAAGGTAAGCCACCATGCCATAATGCCCTAAACAAAACTTGAACTTAAAGAGTTTCTTGTTATTCTAAAACAGCAAAATCCCTGCTACATTGTAAAGAAACCAAGCTACAGAGTAATTTTTTCAGTTAAAGCAATCAATTCCTAAAGCTCAAACAATTTTATTTCTAAACTGTATAACTAACTGAAAGTACTGCCTTGTAGTCACACATCTTGAAAATGAAACTAAATCTCCCTATAAATCCCCCTTCAACAGCTTAAGAAGTACTATGTTTACTCACTTCTGGGTAAATATATTTTAGAAAAGACACTGATAAGCAAAGTCCTAGAAGAAGAGAGTACAAGAGGGATAGAAATGTATTTTAAATATGCAATCATTTTTATCTTCTTTAAATATGTTGATTAATAAATCCAAAATTTTAAAAAAAATTTAAATCCCTGCAATCTATTTTCTTGATTCTCTCCTTATTTTTGATCGAGTCCTTCCACCAGCTTGATAAGTGATATTTGGGAGTTTGTCTTAGAAAGAGGTTAGAAGAACTAAAACAAAAAACTGGAATAACTATTGTGAACCCAGTGAAAATTTAAAGGTATATTAACAACCTGGTCTGTGTCATAATTTTTTTTTTGGGGGGGGGCCGCAACAATTCCTAAGAAAGATTGCTATAAAAAATTTTCAGAAATGCCAACAGTTAGAAAGTTCAAAATCAAAACACTTAACTTCCCCTCTTTTGAAAAATTCCAAGGAAAAAAAGTCTATTCTAAAGCTACATTCTTCTGTCCCTTAACTTCCATTCAAAGAGTGTAATTTAATTTACAAATAAGAGAAGATGATACAAGAATTCCAGTTTGCTTTAATCTATACAATTAGATAAGGAGCTTAATTTAGGTTTTACTACCCTCTTTCCTCTAAATTACATAAAAATACAATATTATATAAAATGCTAATCAAGTTGGCTTATCAAAACACCAATAAAAAGTTTATCAGATAAGTATATTAAATGTCTTAACTGATAGTTTAACAGCTGAAAGATCATGAACAGTTGCTATGAAAAAGCAGATAAACATACATACACTCACAGGTAAAAACAAAAGGCATAAAATTGAATGTCCATGAAGAATATATCAAATTAGGAGTTGTTGGAAAAGGAGGGGAAGAGATGAGATGGGATTTTCATATGTAAAGTCACATACAAATTGGACCATATTCATCATTTAACTTGCCTTTTGTAGCTACTGAAGAACAAAGAGCTGGTTAATTACATGAAACAAATACAGAGTGTCAAATACAGTTTTGACATAATATTTTAATAAGCATTTTTTTTTCAGTTTAAACCAGCTTCTCAGGATCTTACACTACCCAGCAAAGCTAACAAAAATCCTCAAATATACTTAAAAAGCCTTAAAAAAAGATGGGCATTCATTCATCAGCACAACTGACTGTAACAGCAACTACATATGGCTAAAAACAGGACATGAATTCTGATGAGCACACAGAATCCTAATACATTTTTCAGCCAAACTACTTATAGATTCTGCAGATAGATGCTACACACAGCCTCTCAATTCAAAAATGTTAATCACGTGTTATTTATATCATAGCTGTATTCATTAGCCTTAGTACAAAATGACAAAGCAAGAGAGATACTAAATAAATCACAAGGATCATATATTTCTTTAATCTTTAATCAAGTGTTTTGTAGCTCTTAACTGCTAAATGAATTCCTGCTTGATGTTTTCTTATGTTAACTATTACAAAAGATCAGCTTATACCACCAGTAATTTTTTAAAAACCATAAATAACTTCAGATTTATCTTTTTTAACTACTAGAATTATAATTGGCATATCATCAAGTTATAAGGCCAAGAGTTTCCTCAAAGAAATAAATAATCATAATAAACAATATTTCTTCCACATCCTAACTATACCAAAATTATTCTGATCAACTCACCTCTGTAACAGAATCTTGCAGGTCATTCTGATTATTGTAGCTATTCCCACTGTACATTTCTGATAAAGAGACTTCATTGGAAAAACCATAAATGCAAGTTAATAAATGCTTATGAATATTACTGAGTTTGACTTCAGTGGCTACCTTCCAAAGGCCAAGTACTTCTAGACAGAGCTGTGCTAAACTCTGCAGTCTAAATAGCAGACTGCAACATGAGGTCACTACTGACAAGAAACTACCCAATCAACACTCCAAAAATGTCCTTCCAAGTACTTTACTGCTTTTTAGGTGGAGCACAATCAGGAATCTGGGTGAGAGGCCACACATAATAATATGTAAGATTGATTAAAAAAAAAAAAAAAAAAAAAGCAACAATCAATCATAGATCTAAGGTCCCTTATTAGATAAGTCTCTTAGGAACCATAATTTCATTCATTCACAATAAAGCACATAAATGTCAAGTTGATTTTTAACAAATATAGGAAATGAACAAATAGAAAACAAGTACAAAATGGCCAGACTATTAAAGGTTCATGTAAAGTAAATTAAAAAATAAAAAGATATAACATATATTGGATTACTTGCCATCTAGGAAAGGGGGTGGGGGGAAGAGAGGGAAAATTGGAACATAAGGCTTTGCAAGGGTCAGTGTTGAAAAATTATTCATGAATGTGTTTTGAAAATAAAAGGCTTATATATAAAAAAAGAAAAATATTCTAATTAGCACCATTTTACATGATTTCTTCTGGCTTTAAAGTAGATGCTTTTTGTGATATTAAAAAATAAATAAATAAATAAAAAGGTCCCTATAGAATAAAAGCTCCCTGAGTGTCTGGATGGTATCTTTTTTTTAAATTTTTATCACAATAACTTAAGTCTAATACATATTAATCACATAATAAATCAATGAATTCATCTCAATTATAAAACTAGTAGGCATTTTAAACCTACAAAAAGGAAAAGATATATATTCTCTTCCCTTTATAAAAAAAAGGAATTACCAAATTAAGCATTGCAACCACTTTACTAAAACAACAGGCTACCAGGTTTACCTATAGTCTTATTTATGGTTCCATAAACAGATTCTCAGAATTAGAAGAGAAATTAGAAATCATTATGCTCAATGAGTTCATTTTAGAGAAGAGAATTCTCAAACTGTAGTTATAATAACCAATACAAAATTGATTTTAGATCACAGATTTAGACTTGAAAGAAACCTTAGAATTCCTTTAGTCCAACAACCTTCTCATTTAACAGTAAAGAAACTAAGGCCCAGAGATTGTAGGTGATTTGCTCAAGATCATCCAGATAGTAGTAAACAAATACCAGAGCTGGAATTTGAACTCGAGTCCAACAAATCCAGCATTTGCTCTATCTCACACTGTATGTCACTTTAATTACTTTTAAAATAAGATTTGACTGAATTACCTTTAAAACATATATCTTAGAAAACAAATTTTTATTCTGTTTGCTTATTGTAATAACTTCAATTTTTAGTAATTTCCTAACTGCCATTATTCTTCCTCAGCCTGGGGAATATAAATCAATATTGATTGCTACAGAATATATACATCTATATAACAACATCAATGATAATAACATTTGGCAGTATGTATGACTTCGAAGTCTGTAAAGAACTTTATAAAAACTATTTCATTGTTTTAGGCACTATTATTATTCCCACTTTAGAAATGGGGAAACTGAGGCAGGCAGCTATTAATTCCCTTGATATTATTAAGTTCCTAAAGTAAGATCGGAACTCAGGTCTTACAAATAACAATTAAGTCTTTGTTAGGATCTTTGTATAATAGAGGTTTATTTACCCCTCCCCTAAGCAAAGTATTTACATTTATGTTTAGAATCCCAAGTCATAAGCACTTCTACAAAACTTCTGATCTTTACTTAAGAGAATAACTTAACACCACTCCTGGCAGTGCTCCACATAGGCTACCATCTTTTGTTATTTCCTTTCTTTTATTTTTATCCTTAAAGCCAACACAAAAGACACCCCTCTCTTTTCCCAATATCTTCATCCACCTGGGTTAAGAGTTCCAAAGTAACAGCATCCCTGACCAACTCTTTTATACCTAATAAATCACATAACTCAACTCATTCCCTTCAACCAGTTACTAGTGCTACTATACCAGAGACCCTACACTATACAGTTAATCAGGACACTATACTGGAAAAGAAGAAAACAAATGATATACCTTGCTCAGCACCTATCAATATCCTGAAACCCCTAAAAAGAGAGAGCAGCTAAGACTTCTCTCAAAAAAAAAAAAAAAAAAAAAAGGAAAAAGTGGATCCCAATATTCATTAAATTACTTTTGGGACACATGAATTACATGCAGATTTCCTTTCCATCTCTACTCAGGAATTGGAATATCACTTAATTTCTCTTTTGTCTTCAAATGACATTTGTCCCCCCCCCCAAAAAAAATAATCAGCTCTCATTTTTAAACTCCTTGAACTCAAAAGAGCCTTCATATTCCATTTGTTAAAGTGAAGGATTTTAATTTAGTAGCACAAAAAAAAAAAAAGAAAAAACACTGACTTGCAGTCAGGAATATTGTTTTCAAATAATGGTCCTTCCAATTACGGGTTGCTGTGACCTTAGAAAAAAGTTACTTTACTACTCTTCAGTGTGAAGTTCTCAGTTTACTGATTTGTAAAATAAAAGGAGTTTACAAAGCTATCTTTAAAATCCCTTACAACTTTTTTCTTTAAAAATCGTAAGAGTTATACTTTTTTGAAACAAGTGTTATAGCAGATATAAGATTCAAAGCTGATAGACCATGCAGGTATGCTAATTAGACATTTAATACTTCCTAGTGATGGGCAAGTCACTTAACCACAATTGCCTCACACAAAAAAACAAAACAAAACAAAACAAAAACAAAACAAAAAAAAAAAAAACGTAGCATTAGAGAACACTAACTCTAGCTTCTACAAACCTAACGAATACTAATAAAAAAAATATTATTTGTGTGTTTGGGGGTAAGGATATGCATTAAGAAGTCTCCTCTTAATTTATCTTACAGAATCTGTACCTTTAAAAACAAAGAAATGCAGTAGTATTCAAGAACAATCACAAATGTTCTACAAGCAATGAACTACATAAAATTCCATTTGAACAAATGTAGCTTCCAGAATGATGTCATTGCATTCTAATTATAAACACACAAGGAATATTTCTATCCACAAGAGGAGAATATTACTTGGATTTATTTAAATAAACTAAATGATTCCCACTATATTTGGCAAAAGAAGTTTCTTGGGAGTTTTGTGTACTCAGAGATTGTTTGGGTTTGGCCTAGGACCAGTCAAAAGCCAAAACAAAAACAATAACAACAACAACAACAAAAACTGTCTTCCACTCTGATCTTCCCTACCTGGACAAGCATCTGATATCCTGGCAAACAGACGAGTTAATATTAAAAAAAAAATTAATTCCAATATAAAATTATCTCCTACCACTTCTTTTCATTAGATTCTGTTTATCTTTAAAAATTTTTTGTACTATTTTAAATCACAAATCTACTTCAAGGCCTTTCCATAGGCTCATTGAGCTAGTAATAATAACCATTCATACTTTAAAATATTCAAAGTGCTTTCCTATGACAAATTTGTGGTGTAAATAGAACAAATTCCACTTCTAGCTGAAGTACAAGTAACTTCTAAAATATTCTCCTAATGAAAGAAAACCTTCAGTGTCAGGAAATTTAACTTATACAGTGACCCATTCCACTTTTCCATCAGCACTGCTAGGAATATTCTAAGCTTTCCCTGAGTTTTCCTAAAAGTTTTATTTCTAGTTTCTATGACCAAGAAGAATCAATCTCATCTTTATTCTATGTCACAATCATTCAAATATTTGAAATTAGTTATTATGTAAGAACTAAGAATGGCTGTTCTCCTGTTCCCTCCTTTGCCTCTCCTCTCCTCCCCCCCATTCTTCCCTTCTCAATACCCAAAGTTTGTCTTCTCTTAGGCAAACATCCCCACTTCCTTCAAATGATTTTCATGTGGTAAAGATTTACTTTATGAACAAGTAGTACAAGATTTTTAAATGCTCAATTTCTAAATTAAAACAATATTTTCCCAAAAGAGATGAATTTGCGGGCAAAGACTTCAGGTTATATTTTTATGAAGTATTTTATGTACAGAATCTACAGGAATCAATTAAATAAGGCACTATTACTTAAGTTCCATCTATTAAAAAACAAAAATACCTTCACTAGAAAGAGCACTGTGTAAAAATTGCAATTAAGTAGTCATTTACCTGTAGCAATGAATAGGAAGGTCACATGAGAAAGGAGAAATGGAAAAAACCTTTAGGTATACTAACTATAACTGTTGAATAGTTTGCATACCTATGTACCATTGTCCCCACACTAGACTACAAGTACTCTCTGAACCTTAAAATGCTATGAATTGTGAGAAGTATTATAAGGACTAAAGGTAGAGAAATAATGTGTTACTTATCTTCATATTCATTTAAAAACCAAGCTACATATTATATACAAAACTCCACATTATATTTTCCTGTGTTTTTCACATAGTATGCTATTAATCGCTTGGTGAATTAAGAACAGTAAAGAAATCATTAGATGACAGCCGATAGAAAAATCAGAAGGAAATAATGTAGAAAAATCATGGGTAAAAAAAAAAAATCAACTGCAACTCAGAAAAGTATGTTATCAATATATGCAGAGATAGCATTTTTCAAAATATATGCCATGGGATTTTGAGGGGGACAAAACTGAAAAATTCACTTCCAAAAGGATGACTATACCCAGAACACAAAAGCTACTGAGATGAATTTAGCCAATGACATATCCACAAAAAAGTTAATGCTGAAAAATATTTTAAATGGCATCATTTGGTTCACTGTCACAAATAAAAATTATACAGAAAGGGAATGGACCTTAAATGTTCAACCTAGCTATCAACCACTTAAGCATAAAGCAAAGTAAAATCCTCATGCTTGCAAAACTTTAAATGCTGTTTCTCAAGCCACTTCAACAACAGGTAAAGTCTTTCTATAGAATACAATGACTAGGTACTAAAAATATGCATCAAATGGATGACTGATTTCTAGGTTCAGTCAAGGAAAAGGAAGTCTAAACAAATATGGTATCAAATAAAATAATACCAAAGCTATATCTTAGTATATATCCAAACTAGAAGATAGTGTAGTGTAATGGAAGACTGACTTTTGGAAAGAGAAAGTATAGATTTGAGTCCTGTCTTACTCATTTGCAAGCCATGCAACTTTAGGTATGTCTTTTCCCTCATTTAGTTTCTTCAACTACAAAATGAGGGGGCGGAGCCAAGATGGCAGAGTGAAAAGATGACTTTCTGCCTCTCCACCGATCTTCTCTCAAATCAACAATAAAATAAGCCTCTGAACTGATCTTCAAGTCAACGAACTCAGAAATATTTGGGCACAGCTCTCTGGATAACTTCATATCAGGTTAGTCGGACTCGGACAGAGATAAATAGACGACAACTGTGCAGGCCGGAAGTGAGGGTGGGACTCAGCTCAGCTCATCCTGGAAGAAATTCCAAACTCCAAACACCTGGAGTTTATCTGAGGCACTCGGGACACTCTGCCCTGATTGGGGGCAGGTGTTCTGGCAGACTTGCCTTGTTTAAGGAGTAATTCGGACTTAGTCCTAGCCCCCACCAGCCCAGCACCTTAAGTCAACTCACCGAAGTGCCCCAGGGCAAAGCTTTTTGCAGCCGCCGTTTTTTTTTCCCTACCTTAAAGAGATATCCACGATGTCTAAAAAAAAAATATGATGAAGAAGCAAAAGAGAGCTCTCACCATAGACAGCTTTTATCAAGGCAAAGAAACGACCCCAGAGCCAGAGGTTCCTTTAGACAAAAATCCAGAGAACATCAGCCAGGACCATCACTGGTCCCCTTTTCAAAAGGCCTTTCTGGAAGACTGCATAAAGAACCTCAAAAGAGAGCTGGAGGATAAATGGGAAAATAAACTGAAATCAGTGCAAGAAGGATACAGTATCTTGCAAGAAGGATATGATGCCCTGCAAAAGAGATATGAAAAATATGAAAAAGACACCAATTTATTAAAAAATAAAATTAGTGAAGTGGAAAAAGAGTGCAATGAACAAATTGGTCAGTTACAAAAGGAGCTTAAAAAGGTAACTGAAGAAAACAACACTTTAAAAATTAAGAATTGAACAAATGCAAGTGAATGACTCACTAAGACTTGAAGAATCAGTCAAACAAAAACAAAAAAATGAAAAATTAGAAGAAAATATG
Source organism: Myrmecobius fasciatus (assembly GCA_023553655.1). NCBI lineage: Eukaryota > Metazoa > Chordata > Mammalia > Dasyuromorphia > Myrmecobiidae > Myrmecobius > Myrmecobius fasciatus. The sequence continues at coordinate 169,060 of JAJPUD010001701.1, read as the reverse complement.
AAATATCTCCTAGGAAAAACAACTGACTTAGAAAATAGATCTAGGAGAGACAATCTAAGGATTATTGGACTTCCTGAAAGCCATGATGAAAAAAAGAATCTAAACACTATCTTCCAGGAAATCCTGAAAGAAAACTGCCCTGAGATTGTAGAATCAAAGGGCAAAATCATCATTGAAAGAATTCACCGATCACCTCCTGAAAGAGACCCCAAAATTAAGACCCCAAGGAATATCGTGGCTAAATTTCAGGACTATAGCACCAAGGAACAGATTCTGCTAGCAGCTAGAAAGAAACAATTCAAATACCGAGGTTCAATAATTAGAATCACACAGGATCTATCAGCTTCCACACTGAAGGATCGAAGGGCATGGAACCAGATATTCCGAAGGGCAAAGGAACTTGGATTACAGCCAAGAATAACCTATCCAGCTAGAATGAGCATTAACCTCCAGGGAAGAAGATGGTCATTCAATGATATAGGTGAATTTCACCTATTTCTAATGAAAAGACCGGATCTGAACAAAAAATTCGACACCCAAACACAGAACTCAAGAGATGCATAAAAAGGTAAAAAGCAAAGGTCTCTTGAGAACTTTATTTCTACTAGGGGGATACTCAAAGTTTGGGGGTATAGTTAACTAGATATTACTTTAATAATATGAAAAAGAGAACTAGAGGGGAAAATGTTGTCATACTGGGGAAAAGAGGGAAAAAGTGGTAAAATAAGATCTAAAAAAAAAGGAGGTAAAAACAAGGTAAAATCACTTGAAGAGGTAAAGAAAACCTAATATAATTGAGACAAAGAGGGGAGGGAGATGAGCACTGTGTAAATCTTACTCTCATCAGGTTGGGCTCTAAAAGTGCATATCAGACATTTGATTTAACATAGAAACTTGTCTGTTGCTAGAGGGAAGTGGGAGGAAAAGGAGGAAAAGTAAGGGACAAACTAATAGAAGGGAAAATAGAAGAATCAGGGGAAAGGAATAAACACAGGGGGAGGGGATCTAAAGGGTGAAGTATTGTTTGGGGGAGGGGGTCATCAAAAGCAAAGTACTGAGAAGGGGGGAAAGGAGAAAGGGGAAAGGAAAGGGGAGTATTGTTTGGGGGAGGGGTCATCAAACGCAAAGTACTGAGGAGGGGGGAAGGGAGAAAGGGGAAAGGAAAGGGGAAAACATAACTTGGGTAAATAAGATGGCAGGAAATAAAGAATTAGTTATTCTAACTGTGAATGTGAATGGGATGAACTCTCCCATAAAGCGGAAGCGGATAGCAGACTGGATTAAAAACCAGAATCCCACAATATGTTGTCTACAAGAAACACATTTAAAACATAGTGACACATATAGAATGAAGGTAAACGGCTGGAGCAGAAAATATTATGCTTCAGGTGAACAAAAAAAAGCACGGGTAGCAATCCTTATCTCAGATCAAGTAAAAGCCAAGATAGATCTAATCAAAAGAGATAAGGAAGGAAACTATATTTTATTAAAGTGTACCATAGATAATGTAGCAATACCTATACTAAATATATATGCACCAAGTGCAATAGCACACAAATTCCTAGGGGAGAAATTAAGAGAGACGCAAGAAGAAATAGACAGCCAAACGATACTAGTGGGGGATCTCAACCTTGCTCTCTCAGAATTAGATAAATCAAACTACAAAATAAACAAGAAAGAAACTAGGGAGATAAACCAATTGTTAGAAAAGTTAGGTATGATAGATCTATGGAGAAAGTTGAATGGAGACAGTAGAGAGTTTACTTTTTTCTCAGCAGTCCATGGAACATATACAAAAATTGACCATGTGTTAGGGCATAAAAACCTTAAAATCAAATGCAGAAAGGCAGAAATAGTAAATGCATCCTTTTCAGATCATGATGCAATAAAAATTACATGCAATATAAGTCCAGGAGAAAATAAACCAAAAGGTAATTGGAAATTAAATAATCTAATCCTGAAGAATGAATGGGTGAAAGAGCAAATCATAAGACACAATCAATAATTTCATCCAGGAGAATGACAATAAGGAGACAACATACCAAAATTTGTGGGATACGGCCAAAGCTGTTATAAGGGGCAATTTTATATCTCTAGATGCTTACTTGCATAAAATAGAGAAAGAAAAGATCAATGAATTGGGCTTATTATTAAAAAAACTAGAAAAAGAACAAATTAAAAACCCTCAATTAAATACCAAATTGGAAATTCTAAAAGTAAAAGGAGAAATTAATAAAATCGAAAACAAGAAAACTATTGAGTTAATAAATAAAACTAAGAGTTGGTTCTATGAAAAAACCAACAAAATAGATAAGCCTTTAGTTAATTTGATAAGAAAAAGGAGAGAGGAAATCAAATTGTTAGTCTCAAGAATGATAAGGGAGAACTTTCCTCCAATGAAGAGGAAATTAGAGCAATAATTAGGAGTTACTTTGCCCAACTTTATGCCAGTAAGTTTGATAATCTAAATGAAATGGAGGAATATCTACAAAAATATAGATTGCCCAGGTTAACAGAAGAGGATATAAATTATTTAAATAGCCCCATATCAGAAAAAGAAATAGAACAAGCCATTAACCAACTCCCTAAGAAAAAATCTCCAGGGCCAGATGGATTTACATGTAAATTCTACCAAACATTCAAAGAACAATTGATTCCAATAGTACACAAACTATTTGAGAAAATAGGGACAGACGGTATACTGCCAGACTCCTTCTATGAGACCGATATGGTGCTGATAGCTAAACCAGGTAGGGTAAAAACTGAGAAAGAAAACTATAGACCAATTTCCCTAATGAATATTGATGCAAAAATTTTAAATAAGATATTAGCAATGAGATTACAGAAAGTCATCCCCAGGATAGTACACTATGACCAAGTAGGATTTATACCAGGGATGCAGGGCTGGTTCAATATTAGGAAAACTATCAGCATAATTAATTATATTAATAACCAAATTAACAAAAACCATATGATTATCTCAATAGATGCAGAAAAAGCCTTTGACAAAATCCAACACCCTTTCCTATTAAAAACACTAGAGAGTATAGGAATAAATGGGCTTTTCCTTAAAATGATCAGTAGCATCTATTTAAAACCATCAGCAAGCATCAAATGTAATGGAGACAAACTAAAACCATTCCCCATAAGATCAGGAGTGAAACAAGGCTGCCCACTGTCACCATTACTATTTAATATTGTATTAGAAATGTTAGCTTTAGCAATAAGAGAAGAAAAAGAGATAAAAGGAATCAGAGTAGGTAATGAAGAAACCAAATTATCACTCTTTGCAGATGACATGATGGTATACTTAGAGAACCCTAAAGACTCAACTAAAAAACTACTAGAAACAATTCACAACTTTAGCAAAGTTGCAGGATTCAAAATTAATCCACATAAATCATCAGCATTCTTATATATTACCAACAAAGTTCAGCAGCAGGAGATACAAAAAGAAATTCCATTCCAAATAGCAGATGACAGGATAAAATATTTGGGAATCTATCTGCCAAGGAAAAGTCAGAAACTATACGAACTAAATTACAAAACACTTTCACACAAATAAAATCAGACCTAATCAATTGGAAAAATATTAAGTGCTCATAGGTAGGCAGAGCGAACATAATAAAAATGACAATACTACCCAAACTAATCTACTTATTTAGTGCCATACCAATCAAACTCCCAAGAAATTATTTTACAGATCTAGAATAAATAGTAGCAAAATTCATTTGGAAGAACAAAAGGTCAAGGATTTCAAGGGGATTAATGAAAAAAAAGGCAGATGAAGGTGGCCTTGCTGTACCAGATCTAAAACTATATTATAAAGCAGCGGCCATCAAAACCGTTTGGTACTGGCTAAGAAATAGAGCAGTCGATCAGTGGCACAGGATAGGATATCAGGACAATCTAGGCAATAACCTTAACAATCTAGTATTCGATAAACCCAAAGACCCCAGCTTTTGGGATAAATACTCACTATTTGGCAAAAACTGCTGGGAAAATTGGAAACTAGTGTGGAAGAAATTAGGGCTTGACCCATACCTAACACCACATACCAAGATAAGATCTAAATGGGTTCATGATCTAGATATAAAGAGGGACTTTGTAAGCAAGTTAGAGGAACGTAATATAATTTATCTCTCAGACCTGTGGAGATGGAATAAATTTATGTCCAAAGAAGACCTGGAACTCCTAATTGAATACCAGATGGATAATTTTGATTATCTTAAGTTAAAAAGTTTCTGTACAAACAAAACAAATGCAGACAAGATTAGGAGGGAAGCATCAAATTGGGAAATCATCTTTACATTTAATGGTTCTGATAAAGGCCTCATTTCTAAAATTTATAGAGAATTGTCTCATATATATAAGAATTCAAGCCACTCTTCAATAGATAAGTGGTCAAGGGATATGAACAATTTTCAGATTATGAAATTAAAACCATCTCTAGTCATATGAAAAGTTGCTACAAATCACTATTGATCAGAGAAATGCAAATTAAGACAACTCTGAGATACCACTACACACTTGTCAGATTGGCTAAAATGACAGGAAAAGATAACGATGAATGTTGGAGGGGATGTGGGAAAACTGGGACACTGATACATTGTTGGTGGAACTGTGAACGGATCCAACCATTCTGGAGAGCAATTTGGAACTATGCCCAAAAAGTTGTCAAACTGTGCATACCCTTTGACCCAGCAGCGTTTCTACTGGGCCTATATCCCAAAGAGATCTTAGAGGAGGGAAAGGGCCCCACATGTGCAAGAATGTTTGTGGCGGCCCTTTTTGTGGTGGCTAGAAACTGGAAACTGAAGGGATGCCCATCAATTGGAGAGTGGCTGAATAAATTATGGTATATGAATGTTATGGAATATTATTGCTCTGTAAGAAACGACCAGCAGGAGGATTTCAGAGAGGCCTGGAGAGACTTGCATGAACTGATGCTGAGTGAAACGAGCAGAACCAGGAGATCATCATACACAGCAACAACAGTATTATATGATGATCAATTCTGATGGACATGGCTCTCTGCAACAAAGAATTGTCTCAAACCAGTTCCAATTGTTCACTGAAGAAAACCATATACACCCAGAAAGAGGGACATGAAATATGGACCACAACGTAACATTTTCATGATCTCTATTGACATTTGCTTGCATTGTGTTGCCTTTCTCTGATTCTTTTTTTTTTTCTTGTAGATAGGATTTTTCTTGCATAACTTCTCAAGCATTTCAACATTATTAACATGTAGTGGACTTCCTGCCATCTGGGGGAGGGGAGGGGACTGGGAGTAAAATTTGTAATGGAAAGCTTTGTAAAGATCAATGTTGGGGAACTACCCATACATATGTTATACAAATAAAAAGCTTTAATAATAAAAAAAAAATGACAAGAATGTTCCCTTTATGTTCCTTTTCCAACATTCTTTTATCAAACATAACTTCATCTTAAAAAAAAATCAGATCTTACATTTATCACCAAGGCCACCAAATGTGAAAAAAGTAATGTTTTCAAATGAACTTAGTTCTATGAAATGTTTACAAACTAAGGGAGAACAAAACAAATAAAATCTGGTTCAATTATGACTTTTTCAGATGTTAAAATCCCTAAGTCTACTTAAGTTCTGAAAAGTCATTGAGAATTATTTATTCTCTATTAAGAACTCTATGAAGATTCCCCATTGGAGAGAGCAGTGGCAAACCACAGCTTGGTAGTAATTCTAAATTTTCAAAAGCCATTCAAGAAGAGGCCATGCTCTGGTAGATCCTACTAGGCTGGAAAGGCTTCTTATAGGCCTAGCGATAAGCTGGGTTAACATCACCTGAGACTAAGAAACAACTGAGATAACTTAAGCTTCTCTAAATCAATAGGCCAATAACTACATAATGAATTCTACAGCCACAGCAATTCTTGATTATGAGCTACTAAATAGCCACTGCGATTAACATTGAAGGATTGCAATCTGCATTGGTGAATGGAGCTCCCAGGAACATCAAGGAAACTACAGTCTTCAAGTACATGTAAAACATGTCATAGATACCATTTCTCTTGAGGGGCTACTTTATGCAGAAGTGACACACATGTAATAAATTTTAGGATCTTTAGTTTTCTTTATTCCCTTCCTCATTACTCATGGCAATGATTTTCAAAGGAAAGATTTTGATGCAAGATTCTTTAATAAGTGATTTTAATAGGCTAACAGCTCAGAAAATAAAATGTTTCCAAAACTTTCTGCAAATCACAATGACTGTCCTTTTAAAGAAAAGTAAAACATTTCCTTATTTGGGGATTTAATAAGCACTTTAAAATAACACTTTATGGGGCAGCTAGGTGGTACAGGGGATAGAGCACCAGCCCTGAAGTCAGGAAGACCTGAGTTCAAATCTGGTCTCAGACACTTAATATTCCCTAGCTGTGTGACCCTGGGCAAGTCACTTAACCCCAATTGCCTCAGCAAAAAGCAAAAAAATAAAAATAAAAATAACACTTTACTTCCATTTATCAGTGACATACATACTCAAGCTTGTTATACCAAAGCCATTTGATTTCAGTGCCTAAATAAATTGGTTGCCATAAATTTATAATCACAAATAGTAAACCAGATGTGTAGCTGTGTCATCTCTTTAATGTGAAACACATTGAAAGTCATTTTACCTTGCAGACAAGAGGATAATAATGTGTAAAAAAAACAGAAAATTTCACAATATATTTTTTAAAGTATGACACAAGTTAATGTCTTTAAAATGACATTTTCCTTGCCTATAAAATTATACTTCAAATTTATTTCACAAGGTTATTGCAAAGACAGTACTCAGTAAATTAAAAATGTGTATTTTTAATTACTTCTTACAAGAACTCTGCTCTTGCTTTCTCTACTCATGCTGAAACAAGGCTGCACCAGAGAGAATTTAGAGTGACTCCTCTTCCTTTCAAAAATTTAACCTTCATCTATTAAACTCAATTTCTAGACAATAGAGGCTAAAGCTTTGACAGATGGAATCACAGGCCCCAAACTATCCTGAAGGGTTTAGCTATCACCTGCTAGAATACCATAAATATGTGTTTATGACAGAAAATTTTCAATTTTTAAAAATCACTTCTTTTTCTTCCTTTATTCAATTGGCACAATCTTGTCACCAGATAGAATCTCCATGCAAGTTGAAAACCAAGGTTTTAATAACCAAATCCTTACCTTGTTGATGCTTTAACACTATTAGATTCCAGTATGTCCTCAGTCATTCTCAAGTGTACCACCTCTGGCATTTCTTTAGATTGTTCTGCACAATCTTCTGGAAGTTCTTCCGACTGCTCTAGCTTTTCATCTTCTTCCTCTTCCTCCGAGAGCTCATTAATCTATTAAAAACAAATTTTAAAAGATTTACAATTTAAATTTTAATAAAATTATTTGGTTTATACGCTATTAGAAAAAGACATTATGAAACCGAAATTTAAACGGCTTTCTAAATCCAAGTCTCACTTGGAGAATATTGTTGCTACTATAAATCTGAAGAAAGGAAAGGTATGGACTGGAAAAGCAAACAACATCTCAAAGAATGATGAAATAACAATACACTAGAATTACACTGAGTATATGACCAGGTCTTTCAACTTTCAAAGAAAACTTGATTAACAACAGGACAACCTCATCTTCTGCTTAATTTTGTTAATATAGTAGAGATAAGTAAAGGCTTCCTAATTGCTCTCTGCCTTCCAGGTGCACAAAAGGAATTTATTTTAATTCAGTAAGCATGAAAAATCCATGAAGAGCACATATAAACACAACCCCCCCAAAAAAAAAAGACTTACTAAAATTTCTAAAATTAAATCAACCTTGTTTAGAAAGAATCACAGAACCTCAAATGACCAAATCTGTAACTTTTCATGAAGAGGCATTACCAGGATAGGATTCATTCCTTTTTATATAGTTGTCTCACCATATTATAATTCACTTTTTTCTTAAGTGGGAAAAATAAAACGAATTTGGTATTACCTCAAAGTGATTATTCAGATTAAAGTCTTAAAATAGGTAATGGATGCTAAAATTTGAGAGAGTTTTTAAAAAGTAATAAAAAGTGAAGAAAAAAAAACTACAACTATATTTATTCCAGTGATCAAATGTAACTTCTTAAAATACCTCAAAGGTGGGATATGTTGTAAATAATCTTTGAAAAATTTTTTATAAATTGAACATTAGACTTTTAAGGATATAAAACCAATGAAAGTACACTGAATACTGGAAGTGCTAAGAATACACTGGGTTTTACAATATGGAAATGATAGTGCTGTTTCAGGATAAAGTCCAAATGTGGTTTCTGAATTTAATATTAATACTGCAGTTTGGGGAGTTTTGTTTTTTTTGTTTTGTTTTGTTTTTTTGCTAAGGCAACTGGGGTCAAGTGACTTCCCTAGGGTCACATAGCTAGGAAGCTTTAAGTGTCTTGAGGTCACATATGAGCTCAGGTTCTCATGACTTATGGGCTGGTACTCTATCCACTGTGCCATCTAGCCAATACTGCAGTTCTTAAAAGGAAAAACCACCATGGTTTGGCATCCTGCTTATCAACTAATACAGGATTATAGAATTTGAGTTTAAAGGGATCTAAGGGCTCAATAAGTCCAAATCTCCTCATTTTACAATATTGGTAATAAAGAGCAAAAGCCAATAGTCAAAATCCATCCTCTGACTAAAAATTCAAAACTTTCATAGCATCAAGTTAACAAGTGTTTAAATTGTTTGTTTAATTATAAAGTTTAACCATTCTTGATGAAAATATAAATGTACTGTCAACATCTCTGCCTTTTTATATTAATAGGATTCAAATTTTTTTTTTTTTTTTTTTTTTTTTTTTGAGGCAGCTAGGTGCTGCAATAGATAGAACATTGGGCTTGGAAATCAAAAAGACCTGAGTGCAAACTCAGTCTCAATCACTTACTAGCTGTGTGACCCTGGGCAAGTTACTTGTTCTGTGTCTATTTCAATTTCCCCAATTGTAAAATAGAAATAATACAATTACCTACCTCACAGAACTGTTGTGACTATCAAGTAAAATAATATTTGTAAAGCATTTAGTACAGTACCTGGAGTACATAGTGGATATTTAATAAATGTCTATTTCTTTTCCCTATTCTTTTTTAATGGGACTTTTATTTATAAGATGGCAAATACATAAGTGAGTGTCTTGAGCTGTAGCACAAAAAGGCCTCAAGGGCTACTAATGTATACGGAGATGAATATCCTGAACCTTAGTCCCAAACATTATAAGTTTGTTGGTCTACTTTTAATAATCTCTCTCTCTCTTGCTCTTAAGTTGTCATTTCACTGCCTACCTCTTAGTAGCTTTTCCTTTCCTCATTTCCAATAAAATTTTAAAAAACCAAATAATTATAATTTGCTAAAATTTTGTCCAAAGAAAAAGTAGGAGTAAGACTGAGAATGAGCAGGCCACAAGTAAAGTCCTGAAGAGTTCCCCTGAGGTAAAGCAAATTCAATTCAATAAACTTATTAACCATCTATTGTTTAACACAGAACTTTTCTAGGCAGTAGAGGAGATAAAGTTTAATTTGACAGATCCCTGCCCTCATGAACTTAAAAATCTGAGGAGATATGATCCATAATGCAAATAATTACCATATATAATAAGTCAAGAGGCAAATACTAATTTGGGAAGTGAAAAGAAGCTTCACAGAAGGAAGAGCATTTGAGTATAAGCTCTAAGGGTTGGGTAAATGCAACATTGTACAAAGGAAAGAGGAGGCACAGGTAGGTGGTTCAATGGACAGAATGCTGGACTTGGAGTTAGGAAATCCTGAGTTCAAATCCAACCTCAGACAGTTACTACTTGTGTAACCCTAGACAAGTCACCTAAGTTAATGGACCAGAAAAGAAAATAACACTCCAATATCTTTGCCAAACCCCATGGACAATACTGTCCACAGGGTCACAAAGAGTTAGACACAACTGAACAATAGCAATGGAAAGAAGAATGTAATAAGAAGGGCGAGGGGAACAGTGGCTGATTACAATACAGATTACATTATGGTATAGTCATATAAAGAGTACTAAATTTGCACTATTGATTACAAAAATGCAAATTAAGACAATTCTGAAATTCCACTTCACCCCTTTCAAATTGATTTAAAATGACAGGAAAAGGCAATGATAAATGTTAGAGGGGATGTGGGAAAACTGGGACTCTAATGTACTGTTGGAGCTGTAAAATGGTCTAACCATTCTGAAGAACAATTTGGAACTATGCCCAAAGGGCTATCAAACTGTGCATACTCTTTAACCTAGCAGTGTCTCTACTGGATCTGTATCCCAAAAAGATCATAAAGAAAAGAAAGGGACTCATATGTGCAAAAATGTTTATAGCAACCCTTTTTATAGTGGCAAAGAACTGGAAATGGAGTGAATGCCCGTCAGTTGGAGGAATGGCTGAATAAGTTATGATATATGAATATAATGGAATAGTGTTGATCTATAAGAAATGATGAGCAGGCTGATTTCAGACTTACATGAACTGATACTAAGTAAAATGAGTAGAAATAAGAAAACATTGTTTACAGTAACAAGATTATGTGATGATCAATTGTGATGAACTTGGCTTTTTTCAACAATGAGGTGATTCAAAAGGATTTGGGATAGAAAATGCTATCGGTATCCAGAGAAAGAACTATGAAGATTGAATGTGGATCAAAGCATAATATTTTTATCCTTTTGTTGCTGCTTTTTGATTGGTTCTTTTCTTTCTCGTGGTTTTTTTCCCTTTTGATCTGATTTTTCTTGCACATCATGACAAATGTGGAAATGTGTTTAGAAGAATTGCACATGTTTAATCTACGTCAGATTGCTTACTGTCTTAGAGGGGAAAAGGGAGAAAAATGTTAAACAAAGTTTTGCAGAGGTGAATGCTGAAAACTATCTTTTTTTTATTATTTGCAAAACATATGTATGGGTAATTTTTCAACATTAACCCTTACAAAGCTTTCTGTTACAAATTTTTCCCCCCTACTCCCCACCCCTCCCCTAGATGGCAGGATATCCACTACATGTTAGTTATGTTAAAATACTTGACAAATCGAATATATGTATACATATTTCCACACTTATCATTGTTGTGCAAGAAAAATCGTATCTAGAAGAAAGAAAAATCAGATAAAGGAAACACAATGCAAGCAAACATCCATCGAGAGCATGAAAATGTTATGTTGTGGTCCACATTTCACATCCCTCTCTCTGGGTGTATATGGCTTTCTTCAGTGAACAATTGGAAGTGGTTTGAAACATTTCATTGTTGAAGAGAGCCATGTCCATCAGAATTGATCATCATATAGTATTGTTGTTGCCGTGTGTAATGATCTCCTGGTTCTGCTCACTTCACTCAGCATCAGTTCATGCAAGTCTCTCCAGGCCTCTCTGAAATCGTCCTGCTGGTCGTTTATTACAGAACAATAATATTCCATAATATTCATATAGCATAATTTATTCAGCCATTCTCCAATTGATGGGCATTCATGCTGAAAACTATCTTTACGTGTATTTGTAAAAATAAGATACAATTGAAAAAATAATAATGTTTAAAAAAAAAAAGAAAGAAAGAAAGAAAAGTGCTAGATTTGGAAAGAGAGGACCCAATTTTGAATTCTGGTTGCTTACTAGTAACCGGTGACACCATGGAAAAACTAACTAAGGTCTCTAAGCCTCACCTCTCTCCTTTTCAACCCTAAATCCATATGAGTTGAGGATTATAATCTTGCCTCTAATATTTGGATACAACTGAACCTCTCTGAATGCCCTATTCTTCATCTGTAAAATGAAGGTGATGCCCTAGATACCTACATCATAGCCTCACAGGATTACTGAGGATAAAATGAAAAATAATGTAAACTAAAATTAATGTATGTACATCACTTTAAAAACTTTAAAATGCTAAACAATGTCAATTATTTGGCATTAGGTTGTCTGATGGGAACAGGGAAAGCACTCCAGGCATGATGAACAGGACCCAGAAAAGTGAGAGAGGCCTTGTATGGAAGACAGAATTAGTCCCAATTTAGCTGAAGCTTAAGAGAGAAGTCTTTATTTGAGAAATTAAGAGCTGAAATCTTAAAAGTGAAAGTGCTATCTTCACATACAAATCTGTGGCACTTTATGTAATATGTATCTTTAGTTATAAAATGCCACACACGGTATTATTAGCAATCTGATTTAAAAGGACCTATTTTTAAGGTGCCAACCTGTATAAATTTTTAAACTGTACTGAATCACAAATAATTTTCCTTTAATCCATAAATTACACAGAGTTGATATAGAAATAAATACAGAGAAATGTTTGGTGAATATCTGCCTAGAAAATGATTTAGCAATATAAAACAAAAGTCACAAATGGAAAGAAAATCAGAAACATAAATTATTAACTACTCTATCCACTTTATGAAGGCATCTGAGGCTGGAGCACACAAGAAAATATAAAAGAAAAAAACAGGGTGACTTTTTAATTGAGCAAAAATTTACATGCATTCACTCTCCCAAATTTTAGATTGAGATGATTCTGGGGATTTATTAAATTTTTTATGCCTAGAAATCCAAATACTAAAATGTACTCATATTCAGTAAAATATATTTGAGATAGATAAAATCAGGTCTGTAGAACATGCAAATTCTCCCACTTAAAATTCAAATTAATTCAAATAAACTTTTACTTTCCTCTATTGTCATCACCTCTAAAAGTAATCTGGCAAGACAAAAAGAGCCAAAAAGGTAAAAAGTAAGCCATTAATTCCTACCCCAAATTAATGACCATATGTAAAGATGAGTTGTTTTGTTTTTTTGGGGGGGTTTTTTTGTTTTTTTTTTTTTTGTTTTAGACATCCAAATGCTCTAACTCTATTCTTCATGAAGCTCTTCAACAATAAATGCTTGTCAATGTGCCTAAATGAGAAGCTGGTTCAATCAAATGAATGAACATTTCTGTTATGTGCATAAATGGAAAATGGATCAATTCAATTTAATAAATTTTTATTAAATGCTTAAAAAAAAAAAGAATGAGTGCTTGGGTCTCAGTTACTCAAAAGCTTAGCTCTTTAGCATCCAATGAATTTCAGATGCTACTTAAATCTATTCTGTGTATGCTTCTGCCTCAACTCCACTTCTGGTGGATCCTTATCCATACTTACATCTCTTCTTTCTTTCATTGCTGTAATTCCCTTCTCTAGGGCCTCATGAAATGCCTGCTCTCCAGACTCCAGCTTGTGGAGAACGCTGCTACCTGCCTTCTCAAATGTATAAAGAAACATAATTATATCACCTCCATCCTAAAATAAATTAAGGACTCCATACTAAAGAAGTGGTTTACCTTCTTTAGCTTGTCTCAAACGTTTTCTACTTGTCTTCTATCAACCATTTATTCCTTTCTATAATCACAACTAAGAGTGTCACCTGAATCAATTTAATAAGGCTTATAATAACCAAGCCATTGGATCAATAATAACAAGACTGTGAATGAAGAATACAAGTGGGTGCATAAATTTGACTTCACAAAACCTGAAATTCAGAGTAAAATAATATTACTACCAAGAGAAGATAAGGTCCAACTGCATATTTAAAAATCTCTGGGGTCCTAGAATTTGTCATTAATGGATGAGAAAGCAGTAACATCTATAATCATTCAACTTTGAAATAAAACAAGATTGTGTTTAATTTAAGAAATATTTATTTCACTGAAATACCTTATTATCTCCTAAGCCAAATAAAGTTTGTCAAAATTACTTAGGAAAAATACCAAAATTTTTAAAATCTGCTCCATTTGTATCCTAATTATTTCCTAATATAAGAAAAGACACACTTTAAACAATAAAATATAAGATAGTTTATATATCAGAGGAAAAGTACAGATTTGGGGATACAAATATCACAGGATCCATTTCTCTAGGCAACCCTACATTATCATTATTTTCTTCCCAACAGGCAAATGTCCTCTTCTCTACATATATTTTGTCTGTGTATTCCTTAATTTAGCTGTTCTCAGTTTTTCAAAGCATAGTTCATTTCACCCATGCCATTTTTGCAATGCATTTGGAAAACAATACAAAATGCACATTCAACACAAGTAGATTAAGAGATTTCAAGGAACAAAACCAAAACCTAATAAACAAAGAATGCCAGAGTAGTCTAAAACAATCCAAAAAAAAAATTCACAAAAGTACATCCTACATAGGGCAGATGAAAATGTTTTTTTTATCAAGTCAATATAATGAATTCCCTAAAAGTCAAAATTTAATCTTAGAATGTAGTTAAATGATGTAAATAGCAAGTTTGTTTTATATCACCTTGCAGAGATAATTTACAAATATAAGTAAAAGTCAAATATATTTTCACAATTAAAACAAGCAATGAGGAATTCCTGCAAATGACTACTCTCTTACCTCTACTTTCATTTCAAAGGATAGATAATTCTTTTTGTTTTGGTCTTGTTTTTTTTGCAAGGCAATCAGGGTTAAGTGACCTGGCTGAGGTAGTATCAAGTGTCTGAAGCCCAGATTTTAACTCAGATCCTCCTGACTTCAGATCTGATGTTCTTATTCACTGTGCCACCTAGCTGTCCTACAAATAATTCTTTTAAAGAAGGTACTTCATAATTTTCCCTTGGTCTTCCCATGGTTCCTAAGAGGAGATCCACATATGGTTACTGTTCAACTTCAAAACCGCACCAAAATGTCCAAGTGTCATCTACTCAAGCTACAAAGCCCACCAATATATTTTATTCCCATATGCAAACAGGTTTCATCCTCAAATCACACAGCAAGATGCATTTGGCATATGCTACTGTGTCATTTCTTTAAAGTTCATGATACTTTAAAAAAATAGTCATAATCCATGTTTGTATTTTAAAAACAGAAGCAAAGCAGAGACAGAAATTTTCAACAGGAAGCAACACAAAAGATGGCAGGCAGTAACAAAAAAAGCCCCATCCCAAGTATTTTTAAACAATAAAGAAACTCCCCCATTCTTCTAAAATTCATGTTATACAGAGCAATACCTCTCTAATTCAAATAAAATAAATGTCAATGAACTATAGATCATTTTCCAAGAAATGTTTTATCTTCAAGTAAATACAAGTAACTAATAATTACCAATGCTTTTCCAAATACACTTCCTTCCAGATCTACTTTAATGACTAAATGAAGTTGCTTTATAATCAAAAACATACAGGTCACTGACAAATGCATTAAAATCCTTTAAAAAGTTTGTTCTTCAATAAAGTATCACCTACAATTACATATAGTATTACTTTGTTTGGTAAATCCATTTTTCATTAAAAAATTATATTTTTCAATCCAGATCAATGTCACTAAACTCTAAATGGACTCAAAAATCAAAGGAATTTTAGTCACTATCTTTGACCTTCACTTGTCCATTTATTAAAAATTTAAATGAACAAAGTAAATTTTTAAGTTTTTTACCTATCTTCTAGGACTCATTTCTAATCCCATCTATCTCTAATACAACTTTGCAAATAATATATAAACAACTAATCTTGGGCAGAAAATACAAAAAAATTTTCAAAATGGATATCCTAAGGTTTACATGAATTTTATATTCTCATCTAAATAAAACACCAGATGGCATGTCGTAGGTGTCATACTCCATCAATACTTCTGAATTCACTTTTTTTTTTTTAAATAAATCACAAACTGTCTATGGGCAATATATAGCAACTAAAAGATAATGTATAATTACACATATATGTCATGGAAGATAGTTACAGATAATGGTTTTAATGCTTTTAGTTAATCTTCAAAAGAAAACAAACTTGAATACTCACCTGTTCAGTCAGTGAACTCAAATCATTAGTAGATGAAAAATCTTCCTCTTCATTTTCAAAGAACTCATAGTAGTTTTCCAGAAGTCCAGCCATTATTCTGCTTACTATTTCTTGCTCTTTCAAATCTTCCACATCTGTATAAATGCTACAAATACAAATTCTAAATTTAGTTGAGGATTCTTCATAAACACACTTGGCAAGAGGATTCTCTTTTTTTCCCCGCAACAAAAACTACTTTTCACTAAAATTCAACCACCTCAAAGATGATTTGGTAACAGTGGGTAACATTTTAAATCAAGTGGCATTTAAATCAAAAATTGTATTCTGAGCTCTTTAGAGGGTCTAATTTATCACTTTTGAGCCTCAGTTTTTCCCATCTGTAAAATGGCATTGTATAATCTTCCCAAGCAAGTTAGGAGGAATAATCAAATCTATCATAAAAATTAAAGTCAAAAAAGTCTGAATTCTCTAAAAGATAAAACATTTCATAAATAGCACTTCCTACATCCAAAAGTTTTCTCCTTTTAGGTTAAATGCATACATTTATAACTTACTGGAAGACATCTGGACCGAAGACAGCAGCCAAAGAATTTGCAGACCAAATTTCTTCATGATGTGATGCTACATTGGCTAAAAATCTACACAGAAACTTCAACAAACTGTAATTAACAGGTGGAAGCTGTTGCAAGAGGAACCTCAACTTTCTTCCAAATTCATCTTCATTATTATAATCTGTAAAGTATAATGACAGGTTTTTAAATGAAGTAAAAACAAAGCTCAGATATTCTGCCAACTTCACATTACTCTAGCCCCATCATCTTTTGATTTCCTGTAGTTAACAGCCTTTGGCTTTTTGTTTCATTTAAGGAGGAAGGGAAAAATTATGAATGGGTGAGGTAGAGGTGGGGAAGAATGAGATGAGAATTAATTCATGTTTTCAAAGGTTAGAAATGTTTTTTCCCCCACCTAGTCCTCATTAGTAGAATTTTTCCTTCTTTTTCCCTTTTTCAATTTGCTATTTGATCCCTAAGTATAACTGCACTATGCAACCATACTAATTCATATTTCATGTTTTCCATTCACTCCAGTATAAAAGTATTGCTGACATATTAGTGATAGAATTACTAGAGAGAAAGTAACTCCATTTTTTCTATAATAATAACAGAGATAAAAGTAAGTTTATAACATTTTACATTAAATGAAAAATTTGGAATTTGGTCTGCCCAATTTAACAGTGATGTCAATTAGATGAATTCACTCTTTCCTAGAGTGAAAAAACCTTTTTATATCAAAAAAGATCATATAATGAAATAGCAGTCTCATGGCTAAGTTGAGTCTAATTCTCCCTGGTGAAAGCAATAAAAATATCTTTTGCTTTGTATCACTATATATTATGTAATACATGAAAAATGGGTTTAAAGATGAAGTTCATATTTTTTATCATATACAAATGTAGACTGGTTCAACTGGTACAAATGAATCAGGCCTGTAGTCATATGTGAATTTTAACAAAAACTATGTAATAGTATGAAGACATACATTCTATGAATTACATTATTACTGTAACTTTCTAAGGAAGAGAATATGTAACTCTTTGGGGGCTATTTTAATCAGCCTAGAAAATCTTTCAACTACAGAGTATTTTAGAACCTTCTTAAAGGAAGGCAGACATCCATAAACACATTAATATATATCTCTGATGCTATTTTCTAAATTAAACTGCCATTCAGCAAGTAATTAGTATATTATGATTATTGTTCTTGTTCAGTCATTTCAGTTTTGTCCATCTCTTCATGATCTTATTTGGCATTGTCTTTTTTATCTTTTTTTTTTTTTTTTTTTTTTTTTGGCTAAGGCATTTGGGGTTAAGTAACTTGCCCAGGGTCACACAGCTAGGAAATGTTAAGTGTCTGAGACCAGATTTGAACTTAAGTCTTCCTGACTTCAGGACTGGTTCTCTATCCACTGTGTCACCTCGTTGCCCTTATTTGGCATTTTCTTGACAAAGATATTGGAATAGTGTGCCTTTTCCTTGTCATTTTATGGATAAGGAAACTGAGGCAAAGAGTTAAATAACTTGTCCAGGGGTAACATAGCTATTGAGTGTCTAAGGCCAGATTTGCACTCAGGAAAATGAGTCTTCCTATCTTGAGGCTCAGCACTCTATTCACTGTACCATCTACCTGCCAAGTAAATATTGATGTATATTTGTATCAATAACCGGTCCAGAGAAATGTATTTTCAAATTACTAATTTTTTTTAATGTAACAATGGTATCAACAATACTGTATCAAAAAAAAAAATTTTTCCCCTGAGGCAATCGGGATTAAATGACTTGCCCAGGGTTATACAGTTAAGAAGTGTTAAGTGTCTGAGGCTGGATTTGAACTCAGGTCCTCTTGATTTCAGAGCTGGTGCTCTATTCACTGAACCACCTAGCTGCCCCAGAATAATAATTTTTTTTTAAAAAGCACTAAAAAAGCAAGCTACAAACAAGGCAAAACGAATTATAAAGAAAATAAGATTTGATTAGCAATATAATTACTTAATGCCATCTCACTGCAAAAAAAAATAATTTATAAAAGGCCCATACCATTTTTGCAAATCTTTAATTTCTCTGCAAGTATGTGTATGTAAATATATAATAAAGATGAGAATAATTAATCTGGAAATGAAAAGTTCCATTTACTACTTCAAAAATTCATTATGTCAAGATGACACCTAATGCTGTCTAATTCCAAATGCAGACACATATAATAACTAGAATTTATGTAGTGCTTTAAGGTATCTAAAATGCTTTACAAATGTTATCTTATTTTATCCTCATAAGTACCCTAGGAGGTAAGTACTACTATTTATCCTCAATTTACAAATGAGGAAAGTGAGGCAGAGGACTTGCCTACAGTTGAAAAGCTACGAAGTATCTGAGCCCAAATTTGAACTTGGCTCTTCTTGATTTCAACATTCTTTATCTAGTCTTGGCTTGTCAATATATGTGACAATCCAAACCAGCATACTGACAGAGAGCAATACTTTGATATGGTATCATTAAATAACAGTACAGTGACTAATTTATACATTACATTCAAGCTTATAAGAAACCAGACTATGACATAAATAAAAATGTCATTTACTATAAACTTATCACTAAGTCATCATAAAAACAGAATATTAGCAGGAATTTGGATGGCTCAAGAATAAACTAAAGCTTCTTTTCTTTTCTTTCTTTTTTTTTTTTTTTTTTTTGTTGAGGTAATTGAGGTTAAGTGACTTGCCCAGGGTCACACAGCTAGGGAATGTTAAGTGTCTGGGGCCACATTTGTACTCAGGTCCTTCTGACTTCAGAGCTGGTACTCTAAGCACTGTGCCACCCAGCTGCCCCTAAAGCTTCTTTTCTCTAGGTAATTAGGATTAAATTTTATAATGTGCAAAATATGTGAGCATATTAACATTAATACACATGAAAAAATACCTGAAACAAAAAGGAACAGATCTCGAAACTTTTTAGCATCATTATTATTAGAAAGAGAATACAGTCATAAAAATAAAACTGGCAATGAAGATTCATTTTAAGGGCCATTATACAATTGAAGAGGTACAATAGAGAACATTATTCTGCTAATCATTTTGTAACATTAAGTAAATTGTATTGAACTCAAGTCATTAGGATGTATGAGATAAAAGATAGATACAATATCTCCATTGGGTTGTTTTTTGGGGGGTTTTTTTGTTTTTGTTTTTCTTTTTGCTGAGGCAATTGGTGTTAAGTGACTTGTCCAGGGTCACACAGCTAGGAAGTGTCTGAGACCAAATCTGAACTCAGGTCTTCTTGACTTCAGGGATGGTGCTCTATCCACTGTGCCACCTAGCTGCCCTGGGTTTTAAACATAAACCAGAGATTCCTACCCATTTAGTGTCATAAAACGGACAAATGGGAAAGCTGTTAATGCTTCTACTTCCAAATAAAATTATTGAATATTAAGTTACTTCAAGAAAAATCCCCTAATTTTCTTCAGAGTTCAACTCATTTTTCTACATTGAGTTTTCTGCAGATCACTTCACATATTAATGCCCTCTTCCCAAAATTACTGTGTAGCTAACTTGGTATTTCTTTTGTATATACTACCTATTTCATATAGTTGATGTCTCCACCAAGCTAGACTGTAAGGTCCTAGAATGTTGAGTTCTTTTCACTTATATCTTTGCTTCCCTGATACTTAGTATATAGAAGATGCTTTTTTTTTTTTGCTTATTGATTCATGTATAAGTTCATAATTTTTTAATCCACTGCTATACTGTTCAGTTATAGTTCAGTTATATATAGGAATAGCTAGAATACAGTAACATAAATATTATGTCAAGTAGTCAGAATTTCCCCATCTTTCCTAAGAGTTACTAACAAAACACAAGAGTCTTAACAGGAAATTTGGCGAGTGGATTATAACTATGGAATCACTGCCAAAAAGGATCACAAATCAATCCCAATATACTATGAAAACAAACAAAATTACATCTCTCAAATTCTCTACTTCCACATTCCCATTTGAAATGTTATACAAACAATAAAAACTGGATTAATTTATTTTAGAATTGTCTGACTTTCCTTTAGATTGTTGTATCATCTTTCTGGATGATATCCAGGACTATCATGAAGCACATGACATCTATTTCTTCATTCTGCTTACTTAGAATTCCTACTGGAATAGCAAACCTGTGACAGTGGCACTACTGACACCTGAAGACACCATTAATGGTACTGTCACACTCCACATCCTCTGTAATTTCTTTCACATCCCACATTTTACCTTATTCTTTTTTCTTCTTTCTATCCTATGTCTTAGGTCTATCAAGTTTTATTCATTAAGAACAACTGTGTAGCACTGACTTTTATGCTAAGGTCATATTGATTCCAACAAAGTCCATAAAGAAGAAAAGTTACATACCTATAATGACTACTTGGCTCATGTCCCATTCAAAAAAGTGATGGATAAAAGTACTTAATAACTGGATCTTAGTCATCTATCATATTACCTTGAGAAAGTTGCATCAAGTGAATATGCAAGCTACCAGGGATGACAGGTTCTGGAAGTTCTTGAAGGAAAAACCTAAGAAGACTAATAGCTGAGGGAACATCTGCTTCCTTAACCAAATCCACATCTTCTCCACTGTCATATCTCTGCCTAAGCCACTCCACCGTCTCAGCATTTCCATTGACTTGAAAAAGTCCTTCTTGCTCCAGACCTCCTGTGTTTGTACAAGAAAGGAAAAAATTTCAAAGCTACATTTTATACCAAATAAATATACATAACCTCCAAACATTTAAAAATTTTGTTCAATATAAAACAATCCTGGATTATATTGTTCAATCCATAATAAACCTGAATATAAGATTTCTATTCCCTACATCCCTAACTTAAATCTTTCCCCTCCCTATATTACCCCCCAATAAAAAAATTCTCATTATCTCTCTATAAAGGTTCACTGATGATTATTTTTAACTTGGTAATCCTTTTGAAGAAGCTTAAATTCAAATAAAGAATTAAAAAGGGTACAAAAACAAAGTGTTCTACTCTATTTTCCTCCCTGTGTCTGAGAGGTCAATGGGAAAAGGACTTGTGTTGATTAAAACAAAGGCCAAAGAATGCCTGGACTAGCCCTTTAAAATAGAAAGGAAATATATACCATGTTCCTCAATATAGTCCACAACGTGGCGAACTATGAATGGAACCTCATTGTCTGGATGTCCTCCCTGCTGCAGCTCATCAAGTGGAATTCCAAATATTTTGTTAGCAAGTACGGAGTTGCAGTTACTCAAGGAAGGGGAGGAGCTCTTCCTCATATCTTTTTGCAGCCAGAAATCAAAGCTGTCTTTTCTGTCAAATGAAAAGACAAAAAAAAGACTACAATGATTAACAGGTAGCAATATGACTAAATAGACACCAGAGATGGCTTATATCTAAATATGGTCTTATGGATCCAAGTTATTTCCCAAATTTCTGGCCTATGAAAAGAAACAATCCCTATGTCTGTTCACTAAATTTCAGTATTTATTTAAAGAACTCTATTTATGGATTCTGTTTTACTATCTCATTAGTATTTATGAATCAAAACACCTAGAATATTTAGTCAACTGAGATGCTGATATACCATGATCTACTACAGATTTCAGAAAGCACCGTGATTCAACAGATCTGCCTTCTAGAGATTTTAACTAGTCTTTCCCAAGCTTATCCATGAACTAGATTTCTGTGCCTTGATACACAGAGCTGACTTACTTATCAAATTATATGTCGCTACATGGCTTAATATAATACAGCTGTGTCCATTCTACAATTGGAGACAATCTTCTGGCCACACTATTTCTACAAAATAATTGAGTATTATTATATAAAGAGGCTCATTTCTAGTAAGTTATGCCCTCATGAATAATTCTGTCTACTGCAACCATGAAACAAAGTACAAAATACAAAAGGACCATCAATTCTAGATAGTCCTATCCTATCACAACATAGTGGTGATTGTAGATATGGGCCAGGAATACTATTCAACCATTCATAAACACTATCAGTGCTAGAAAAGATTTTCATCTAATGACAAATTAATATATTCATGGTGGAGCAGAAGAATAATACCAGAAAAGGTTAGTCAAAAAGATAATAGCAATGACTGACCACACATCTAATTTTATATATATATATAAATTTTTCATGACACTGAAATAGTCACAATCATCACTAATGAAAATAAGAAGAAACAGAAAGGCTTTCACAATCTATTTTCATTAGTAGTCCACAAAACCATGATATTCATCCAAATTTCTAGAAATACAAAATCCCACAGTATTTGTTCATCACAAAACAAAGCAAAACAAAAGCTCTGAACAATGATAAAAGCTTCCTTGATGGATACAACAGTAGGATATTATATTCAATAATCCTCTCATTATAAGATCAAGGCATAAAAAACCAGGGATGTATGTAAACAGCAAAGGTACTGGCAGTTGCAGCTGCTAGGGGAAATGTCTTACTCAAAGAATCCAAAAAAGAAAATGGAATGTAATGGAACCTAGATCCTCCCATCTGTAGATAATACTGAAATTACTACATGAAGTCCCATTACATCACAGGTTCTTCTTAATGAGATACAGTCAGTCAAAGATTCTAGCTGGCAATTCACACAGAAAAAATCAAATGGATAAAAATTGCCTACTGCTCAGATGTTCAAATTGCCATGCAATTCGATAGATAATGCACTAAATCAGTCTATCACTATCTCTTAGACAGAAAAATGGACAGTGAATTGGTCCCAGAATCAAAAAGACAAGAATGGGTTATTTGGGAGAATTTAGGAAATTTGGAGAAATCGTAATTTTAATTGATTTTAATGATCCCAAATTGAATCCAAAAAGTCATCTTTTGAATTCCAAAATTCTTCTAATGGTGTTGCAAGGTTATAAATTATGGAGCACCCCAATGAATAAAAAAACTCCAAAATATTAAGTTCTTATCATGTGCAAAGCACTTTTTTGAACACTAGGGATACAAATAGAAAGGGGAGCCCCTGGTCTCGAAGACCTTGATTCTTTGTTGTTGTTTATCCTTCATTTTCAAAAAGGACCAATGAGGGGGTGCTGTCTTGACTTTGAGGCAGAGTTTCACAATGTCATCAGTCTTATTCTCTCTTCTAGGTCATTAAATGTCCAGTAAGAAGACAAAAATCAGAACTACTGATAGCCCAAGATACAATAGATGACCTTGGCATCTTGATGTCTGGCCAAGCTCTAATCACTCTACAACGCCAGTCTCAGCTACCCAACTCCGAAACTCATTGATGGGTTTAACATCTGCCAGTTACCCTTAGCCCAGTTTAGCCCACCTGCCAAGGCAGTTTTATTAGAGTACAGTCTCTGAGAATGGTACAGCTTTGTGGAGCCACAGATATTGAGTAACAGACAGACACAAAAAGTGGATGAGCAGTCATGAAAAGGGCTCAGCAAGCCCTCACATCAGAGATGTTATTCCTCCCTGAACACTTCAAAGATCCTGCTAGCATCCTAATGGGGAGGAAAACAAAACGTTTCATATGCAAGCCCCATATCTATTTCTGATGTTGAACTGAAGATAAAAAAAAAGTTTTGGTAGCAAGAACTTTCTTTTCCAGATTTTTAGTAGCTATGACTGTGAAAGAAAAAAACTGGTAGGACAACTGCATAAGTAGGTGCAAGGATACACCAACACAAGAGCTGATTTTCTAGATGATATGATTGAACTGGAAGATGAGGTAGGTATGAGGAAAAGGAATGCTACTATTCCCTAGGATATTTTCTGGGCTATCTTCATCCAGGTCTGAGGAAAGGTGGTCACTGAGGTGATGATAGTGGTTTGGTGAGCATACGCAGCACAGCAGACACATTGCTGCTGGGCTGGCTTGCTTAACCTATAGATACACCTTGTTGAGTTGGTTGACCCTTGTTCTAGGGGTTTTTTCCTGGGATTACGAGAACAGGGGTTAGGGTGGAAGCAGGACCAGGGATCAGAAAAGTATCAATAGTCTCAGGGCTCTGGAGTTCAGAAGCCTGGCTTATCTCCATTGGCTTCTGAGAAGAGATGGTGTTCAAGGTAGCTGTAGTGGTTAAGACTCGCCTAGCAGAAGCCACTTCTTGTCCCTCACTCAAAATGGCTTGCTGACAGCTTTAATGAAGCAAAATTACAGATGATCCAAAAGATAATGGGGACAGAACACGTCACAGCATTTTACAAAAACAATTTGCACCTATGATGCCAAGTGTGATGAGATAATAAAATCCAGGAGAGGTATCGTAAGAAAAGGAAGTGGGACAACCACACAATGAGAGTGACCAAAAAAAAAAAAAAAAAATCCATGTACTTCCATTGGTACCTAGAAAATAAGATTTAGGAGAAAGTCACAAATGCATTGAATACAAATTCTGTGGAGTATTTTGGGAGGAAGGTGAAAGAGAACTGCCCAAAATGAGAAAATTTGGATGAGAAAATATGCCATATACATGGATGAAAGGAATACTTGCATCATGCATCTATTCAAGTACTAAAGTATAAGTATTTCTGTGTGACACAAAAGTCAATAACTGTGGTTTCTATAAACAGAATAGCAATTTTTGTTTTTTAAGGTCAGATTTTAGAAAAATAGTTATCCTTCCATTTCTACTATCAAAAATTTTATTTATATTTTCTTTCAAAGGGAGTATATATAAGTGTAAGTCCAAAGATGAAGACTTTGTCTAAGCTTTCATGAGTGTTTTTGTTGCAAAAACAACAGAGGGAAGCAATGTTTCTTATTGCCTCCTCTAATCCATGAAATCCATGCATGGTCACAGTAGACTGGTATTCATCCAACTTTAAGTTTAAACCAAATTTTTCTGCATCTCCTAATATGCATATGTGTAACATAAGACCCCTAAAACATGTAATTAGGAAAAATTATTTGCAGCAATTTTTCTAATAAATGTTTCCTATCCAAAATACATAAAGAACTGATTCAAATTTGAAAAAATAAGAACCATCCCAATAGTAAATAGTCAAATGGATAATTTTCAAAGGAAGAAATCTAAGCTGACAATCACTATGTGAAAAAATATTTCAAAAATTATTAAAAATTAGAGAAACACAAATTCAAATCACTCTGGAGGTCCATCTCACATGCAGATCGGCAAAGATGACCAAAAAAAAGTTAAGTGACAGGAGAGACATACCAACATATTGTTGAACTAGTGAACTAGCTGTGAACTAGTTCAGCCATTCTGTAAAGCAATTTGGCACTATAACCAAAAAAGTGTTTATAACCAAACACTGTATACCCTTTGGCCTAGGTATACTACTAGACCTATATCCCAAAGAGATCAAAGAAACAAGAAAAGGACTCATACACAAAAAAAAAAATCTCTAGTAGCTTTTTATTATAAAAAAAAAAAAAACTTGAAATTAATCAATTGAAAGGATGCTGGAACAAATTATGGTATATCAACATAATATCATAGTTACTGTCATTTGTTTTTGAAGAGAACTAATGGCATCATGATGGTAGGGTCAAGGTATAGTGTGTTCAGCTGTAATTGATCAGTCCAATTTAAGTTCAGAAGCCTATCACAGACTGGGGACAAGTAGCCCATTAAAACATTTGGAATGGAGATGTCTCTGCATTTTTTCTATTTCCTTTGTCCTATTGAGATTCTGCTTTGTTCACACAGTACACCACCTTCTTTGATGCGGGTAGAGCATGCTGGGCAGTCTGGTGCCAGCATCACCCATGTCTGTCAATCAATACTAAGGTTCTTCAGAGAGACTTTGAGAGTATCCTTGTACCATATACTTCTTGACTACTATGTGAGCACTAGTCTCATGTGTGTGCTCTGCAGAAGTCTTTTAGGTAAACATGTGTTTGGCACTGAGACTATGTGGTCAGCACCATCAAAACTGTACTCTGAAGTAGCTTCTGAATACTTGGCAGCTCAGCTTAAAATAGGTCCTCAGTGTCTGGTACCTTATCTTTCCAGGTAATCCTCAGAATCTTTCTAAGACAATTCAAGTAGAATCAGTTAAGTTTTCTGGCATGGTGTTGACTGTCCACGTTTCACAGACATGATTATTATTGTACAATAAAAGGAAAGAGAGAGGGTTTCAGAGAAACCTAGGGAGACTCTGATGAATGATAACAGTAAAGTGAACAGAAGCAGAACAATGAATATAATTACTTCAACAATGTAAAGAAAAACAATTGTGAAAGACTTAAACTCTGATCAATAAAATAAGACATCACAATCCCAGAAGACTGATAAGCATGTCCCTCACCCCTCTTGGTAAACAGATGATGGAATTGTAGTTGTAGAAAGACACATTTTCAGACATGGTTAGCACGGTAGATTGTTTTGCTTAATTAATGGATATTTATTGAGAAGGTTTTGCTTTTTTTTTTTCCAGTTAGAGAGAGAGAAGAGAAAAGAGGTCAAACAAAAGAGTTATCCTTTCAAAAAAAAAAAAAAGGAACTTAATTAAATGCAAAATTATGTGATTATCAACTATGATAGATTTAGCTCTTCTCAGCAAGACAATTCCAATTCCATCTAATTCCATTCCAGATGGAAAATGTCATCTGCATCCAGAGAAAGAACTGTGGAGATTTAATGCAGATCAAAGCATATCATTTTCTCCTTTTGTTTGTTTGATTGCTTTTTCTTTTCTTTCTTTTTTTTTTTCCCCCTGAGACAATTGGGGTTAAGTGACTTGTCCAGGGCCACACAGCTAGGAAGTATTAAGTGTCTGAGACCAAATTTGAACTCAGGTCCTCCTGACTTCAGGGCTGGTGCTCTACCTACTGCGCCACCTAACTGCCCCAATTGCTTTTTCTTTCTCATGATTTTCTCTTTTTTGTCCTGATTTTTCTTTTACAACATGACAAATATGAAAATATGTTTAAAATGATTGCACATACATAATCTACATCAGAATGCTTGCTGTCTTGGGGAAGAAGGAGTAAGACAGGGAGAGAATAAAACATTTAGAACTCAAAATCTTACCAAAATGAATACTGAAAACTACCTTTACAGGTAACTGGGAAAATAAATACTACTGAGAAAAAAAGGAAAAGAAAAGAAAAGCAAGCTATGCATAATAAAGATTCATAGCTTAATGTACAATCCTCTTTTTCTGTTCTCTTTTGTAGACATAAGAAAGTGCTCATTTTATTTGGTGTTTTAACTTCAGGGTAAAAAAATAAATAAAACTTTAAAAACAAAATGTTCCCCTCTATTTCCCTCTTCAACCATACTTCATTTATGGCTCTTCTCATATGGAGACAAGAAGTTATCTTGTGATAAAATAACACTGCACAAAAATTTCTTTAAAAAAGGACTCATTGAATATACCAAATGTTTTAAAATAAAGAATATGCTTTTAGAGATCCATGGAAAATAGCCAAACCTAAAGGGCTGGAACAGAGTAAATCCAGCAAGTTTTGGAAATAATGAAAATAAGTTCAAAGAAGCAGTTAGATCACAAAGGTCAAAAAATGTACTATTCCCAGACAAGTAAATATATAGGTTACTACATTATATATAGTTACCATACCTTTTTTTTTTTTTGTGTGTGTGTGTGTGTGTGTATGTGTTAAGAAAACATGACAAGCAAAATGGATTCCATATTATTAATCAAATCATCAAAAACCATAGAGGTGTCTCTTTTAGGAAGGGCCTATTTACCTTTTTAGAAAACTTACCTTTGAGTACTTAAACACCTAAGTTTAAAAAATGGTTTCTGCACCAGCTACCCTCACTGAGCAAGCATTCTTTTGTCATTTATGGCTGTTTGAGATTATGGCAGAAGATGAGCCTGTAGTTCCTCATTGAAGAAACGCAGAACTCGATCAGTACTTCAGCAGTTAATCTAGAATAAGAAAAAAAAAATTATTTCAACTTTTAAGTCACCTTTCATTTTCAGAAAAAGGTAGAATCTATCCATAAAGCTACTTTTAAACAATGCTGAATGATTACTCTGTCCGTGTCCCTTAAGAAATGGGTAAAGCAAATTCTAAGTTCATGTTATCAGTTGAATGTCTTCTACTACTAAAAACTATCAGAATTTATTGACAAGATTAATAAATTAGAATAATTTAGGGAGAAAAATATAGCCTAAGTGAGGAATCATTCCACTTAAAAATAATTTTCTTGTTCCATGTATGTCCCATATTTTTATAACTCATTCCCTCAAACACTACAGAAGATATAAATGGACTATCCTCAAGCAACTTAAAGCCTAAGTAGATATTTTTCAAATAAAAAAAAACTGCTCCTTCCTGCTAGCCTATACTACTAAGCAGCAGTTTCCAGTATTTTTAAAAAAAGAGAAAGTAATTGCATAGGCTTGATTGATGTTATGATTGAAAAGTAGAACTACAGTTATACCATATAAATGTCTGTGTATGTACATACACAGAGAGATACATATGTAATTGAGTGTGGGTGTGGGTATGGGTATGTATATATATGCATATATATATACATATATATATATACACACTATATATGTATATTCACACAAAAGTGAGTGAGTATAGATGGGGGGGTACACATGCATGTATGTGTGCTCGTGTGTGTGTGTGTGTGTGTGTGTGGCTTTATCCTGCCTAAACTAGAAAACAATGGTCAATTTGTGACACATGTATTTTATTTCTAACAGTCCAGAATGAAGCTTTTAGAAATAATAGCAAGTTACACTAGCACTTTTGAGTTCAGGTAAGTAAGAAGCATCATATGATGTGGTTTTCAAAAGTCTATTATACTTAGAATTTATAACCCCCAGGAGGAACATTAAAATTGTGGGGCAGTAAAGCCATGTTCATAAACATGTCTTTCAACAGATAATTATTTCCCAAACATCCTGAACTGCCTGTTTAAACATGCAGACTATTAAGATGAAGAAAAAAAAATCAACTTCAAAGTATAAAATTATTTTTAAAGACCTTTTAAAAGCACTTAGTTTTTGGTTTAAGATTTTTAATGGACTTCTATTAAAAGTCAGAAAAACATTGCCTCAACATACAGGAAATTAAAGTGAAAAAATAGTTAAAAGTCTCAAAGCTTATTCTAAAATAAATGGATTTCTAAAGCATGTTTGTCACTGTCAAATTAAGAAATCTCACAAATCTGGTTAGCTCAAATGACTAGGGAGTCATGGTAATTAATGAAGCTCTTGGCTAAGTTTGCTCAGCTTTAGTAGGCAAATCTAGCATCCCAAACTAGGCCAAATGCATGCTGGTAAAAAAGTACTAGCCATGCTCTCTCTCCTTGGTCTGATAGGGATTACAGTAATGCACATAAGACATAACAGCTACATTCTGTTGACAAATGTGTAGGAATGTACACATGACCCTGAAACTGAACAGAACACACAACTCTGTACAGAGAGAAGTCTTAGGAAACTGCAAGCTCTATTTAGCAAAAGAAAATGAAAAGTTCCTTTTTAGTAGCCCCAATTGCCCTTTGCTATAAACAAACACCAATAAACAACTTTTTCTAGAAAATTACCCTAAGGAAGAATATTTTTGGAAATTCTTTTCAGAGGTACAGAAAAAAGACCACTTGAAAATGTATCAACTTAAATTGGGGACTAACATTTCAAAATAAAAAAATTTATCAAAGATTTGTTTCCTCACTATCTTAAAAAGTAAAAATAAAAATTATCAGAATTAGTACATTTTATCTTATTTTTACAAAATTTAGAACATAGCAATAAGTTGATTCTTTGGAGAATAAATCAAGTTGATTTTGGGAAAACATCTTTGCAACATAATTAAATTATATTACAATAAGACATAACATTATTAAAGTTGATCAAGGTCATAAAAAGAACTATTACTGTTGGGAAAATATCCAATTACTTCATCTTAATCTTTTAATATTCAAATAATTCTCTTTTGAAATTCCTATATACCCAAAGAATAATGCAATGGATGTGTGATAGGCAGGGACAGGAGCTAAGGTTAATCAAGCAACATTGACAAGGCTCCTACAATGTGCCAGGAGTACTGGGATACAAAAATAGTCCCTGCCCTCAAGGAGCACATGTTCTTACTAAAGCCGCAGTATTTGAGAAGAAACAAATTATCTATGTGAATAGTTCATTAGTGAATTTAAAAAATATATATATGATGATGATTTTACAGGGAGCCAACACAGAGAACCAGAAAGAATTCAAGGACCATCTCTGACACATATTGCGACACACACTCCAGGCCAGTGACAACCTCTCAGTGTTCCCAAGACAGAAGCAAAATGGCCAGAACTGTGCCTTGGGAAGATTATTCTGAAATCTGTGTGCAAAGATTCCAGGCTAAAGAAGATAGCCTGAAAGATGACAGCAGCTAACAAGAGATGACAAAAGCCTGAACTAAGATAATGGATATATGAAAGAAGAAAGATTTTAGAGATGTTAAAATAAAATGAACAAGATTTGGCAACCAACTTAATTGGGGGGAGGGAATGTAATAGAATAAGAGAGAGTAGAAGAATAAAGGACAGCTGAATTGCAAATCAAACAACTGGGATCATAGTGGTATCCCCAGAAATAGAAATAGCAGAAGGAAGTTTGTTGAGCCTGTCAGATCTACACAGGATATCCACAAGTTAAATTACGGGAGAGAGATGGAATAAACAAGAGATGCTATAGAAATATAAAGGCAACTTCTTAGCACTTGCAAAAGCGTAAGACTGGAAAGCACTGATTCTTTATAATGGTTTGCTACATTTCAAAATCTATACTTCTCTCTCCTTCGTACAAGTTTACCACTATTTAGAGTCATGACTAAGACAATATTTTTGCTAATAAAACAGATATCCTTCTCTTCTTGACTACCAGTGCATTAATGTAACTAAATAATCTAGGTGACACAGTGCTGGGCCTTAAGTCAGGAAAACTCATCTTCCTGAGTTCAAATCTGGCCAGACATTTACTAATTGTGTGACCCTGGGCAAGTCACTTAACCCTGTTTGCCTCAAGCTTCCTCACATGTAAAATAAGCTGAAGAAGAGCAAACCATTCTCAAATCTTTACCCAAAAAAAACCAAACAGGTTCACTAAAAGTAGTGCACAACTGAAAATGACTGATGAACAATTATGTCTAGCATAATACCTTACATGTAGTGGGTACTTAAATGGTGTCAAAGTAAAAAAAAAAAAAAAAAAAAAAACCTGGCATATACTTAAGTAGGGGAGTGAGAAGAGGCAGGGCGATACTTTTCACCATGACAGGTAAGGCTTAATCCAAGGACCAGAATCCACAGCAGACAAGAAAAGGCAATGGGAATTGGTGCCTATTCAGCAACATAAGCTGTGTATGAGGAAAATACCACAGCACCTTTGTGAAAGGGAATGTATAGAATATTGAGAGGGGAAAACAAGAAACACAGCTTTCCCATAATCCCTTCACCCATCTCCTCTTCTGGTCTTCATAAATATGAGGAAAGGATCAAAATGGTGGATGTTTATGGTGGCCAGTAATTTTGATGTGGAACAAATGTTCCCTACCACCACACTATGGTTAAGAATCAAAATGTTAAACCTATCATGCCTGGATAAATAGGACAACAAAACCCCCTAATTGGAAATTATTTATCCCCACATGTTGGAAGAATGTGGGAAAACTGGGACACTAATACATTGCTGGTGGAGTTGTGAATTGATTCAATTATTTTGGAGAGCAATTTGGAACTATTACCAAAGGGCTATCAAACTATGCATACGCTTTGACCTAGCACTCCCATTACTGGGTCTATATCCCAAGGAAAGCATTAAGGAAAAAGGATCCACCTGTGCAAACATGTTTACAGTAGCTCTTTTTGTGGTAGAAAAGAACTGGAAAATGAGTAGATGCCCTTCAACTGGGGAATGACTGGATAAACTGTGGTATGTGAAGGTAATGGAGGATTACTGTTCTATAAAAAATGATGAACAAGCTGATTTGATAGGTCTGGAAAGATTTACATGAATAGATGCTGAGATATACACAAAAACAGAAAAAAATGTGCAATGATCAACTATGAAAGATTTGGTTTTTCCATTTCTTAGTGGTTCAGTGATCCAAGGCAATAAACTTTGGACAGAAAACGCCATCTGCATCCAAAAAAAGAACTATGGAGATTGAGTATAAATTAACTCATGCTATGTTTACTTCATTTTTAGGGTTGTTTTTTTTTTTCCTCTTCTGTGTTTTTTCCCTTTTGTTTTGATTTTTCTCTCCCAATATGATTCATTAAAAAAAAATGTGTATTTTTTTAATTAAAATTTTTAAAAGGAAATTGTTTATCCAAAGCTTAATATTCTACCCCTATGCTCAGGTATCTAAAGTACCCTCACTACAGATATTTCAAGATTTAGCTCCTTTCTCCATGATTCTACTCCTAATCTTGGCATTAGTGAGAGGTACCCAAACAGAGGATAAAAGATTGCTGACTCGGCTTTCTCCATATCTATGTGGAATGTCAACAATGAACAGCAGTATGGCTGGCATTCACAAGAGGAACTAAAAGTCTTAGTAGTGTTACTGTTATCTTTCCCTATGGGTATACTGGTAACAACTCTACCTAAACTGTTCCCCTCATACCCATAAGGAAAAAAAAAAGGGGGGGGGGTGAGGAGCAGAACCGAAGAATGGCTTTTATGAAGACCCCTCTACGCTTGATAATCACTATGTTAGGCAATTTACTTGTCCCAGCTCTCATGGAAGGGCATCCAGTAGAAAGGACCTAATACAAGGTTGCTGTCTAGAAATTTCAGTGTCTATAACTCCTGCTTAAAGATAGTGTTCTTTCTTTTTAAAAGACAGGAACTGAAAAGCCTTAAGACAATATATAACATGTCAGGCTACACAACATCAATCACCATCAGAATTCAAGGAAGACAAGGGAGATCATAGTATCTTAAATAAGGTCTCTTCCTCTAAAATTAAGCCAATTCTAACACTTATTTAGAGGTATTTATTAAGTACTAAATACATAATTAATATTGTATTATACCTTTTGGGTAATAAAAAATAAATATGTTGTCTCTGCCCATAAGAATCTTATAATCTATCTAGCTCAGAAGACAAAACTAATGAACACTAAACAAATTAGCAAGCTATACAATACCCTTTATAATTAAGTATGTAACTATTTGATAATGTAGTCTCAAGAATAAAAAGATCATTACCGACTAAAGCTATGCTAAATATTCCTGTAAGAAATACAGAATTAAGCCTGACCAGAAAAGGTTAATAATCCAGATTAAAAAGTAACATCAGAAACAAAGGCAGAGAGAAAAGAATATACAAATGCAGGCCAGTGCAGATAAAAAGACTTACTAGAAAACTATGATAACACTGACTTTTAAGTAAATGGGGCTGACAAATAGAATAAGGACATATTATAGAGGATTTTAATAAGGCAGGAAACAATAATTTTGATAATAAGTACAAATCTGGTAATCAATCAATGGTTACAGAGAAACACCAATTAAAGCAGTATTTTTTAAAAGGATCATCATTTTTCAATTTGAGAAGAAAAAAAAATCAGGAAGACAAGGTGTTGCAGTAACTTCTTCATTTCTGTGTGGCATAGTGACTAGGTGGCTGGCCTTGACATCAGAAATCATTTGAGTTCAAGTTCTGCCTTTGATAACATAAAAGCTAAGCGATCATGAGCAAAGTTAGTTGGCACCGAGAAAATTTTAAGATGATAAAAATTAGAAAGAAATTGCTGAAATTTCCATCACTGATAAAATCAACCAAATGGACTAAAAATATACAGAATTAGAGGTTGTCCTAGAAAATTCTCAAGTTCTCTTCCCAAAAGAAAATGTGATCTTTTATCCGATGCTTTAAGAATTCGACACTCCCACATGTTCATTTAGATGGTATCTCTGAGGTATGACTTCACTTTCCTCCACTACAACTCAAATTTCTTTATCACTTCAAGGTTTATAAAGTTCTTTTCTCAAAAAAAAAAAAAATCAAAAACAAGAGTTAGTCAACTGAAGTAGTATCCCATTTAATAGATAAGGAGATAAGTAGAGGAGCAAAGTGACTTGTCCATGCTCATAAATAAAACTAACACTATTACTCTGCTGACTTACTGGCTTGGGACACAATCCTAGAGCTCCATAAGATAAGATATGTTTGCAGAGCAAAAAGCTCTTGTGGGTCCAATATCAATCTGGGAATGCTCTGAGAATTAGTATACAAAAACAAGGAGGGCTTTTTTTAACATTTGCACTCCAATAGCTTCATAATTCCACAACTAATTCACATCTTTCTCCTTCTATTCAATTCTCACCTGTATGTTGTAATAAATAATATATTCTCCACAGAAGTTCTACCTTTTTTCCTATTCATACTATGATGGGAAAGATATTCTAAACACACACACACACACACACACACACACACTGTGTGTGTGTGTATATGTATTTCTGCATGTATGTAGATATTATGTATGTATATATATAGTGTCGAGATCAGATCTGAACTCAGAAAGATGAGATTTCTTGATTCCAGGCCGGGCAGTCCATTCACTTTTCACATAGCTGCCCTATAAGTTAGGCTAGGATTCTGTTAAAGGTACCAAAGTCATGCTCAAGACTTGATTGGCTCAGATAATTAACTTTTAAGATTAACACGTAATCTTAGAGGAAATGGATTTGGTGGTTGGGGTGATACAAAAAAGAACCATTTAGAGTTCCAGGCTTTCTGATACTTTGCTAGAGGATCACAATAGACAACTCAGAGGAAGAGCTTAGATGTGATGAACAATGGGGTTCTCAATGTATACTTGTTATATATCCTATTGCTATGACTAAGTTAATAACCTTTTTATTAACTGATAAGTGCCCTATGAGTGTCTCATATCATTCCAATATTAAACAAACTACCAAAGAACTAGTGTCAATCAGGCAGAGCTCACAATACATAGAAATCAATGAAGTATTTTGATTGTTTAGGATCCTTCAGTTTCTCTACAGGACTTTCCCCTATCTTATATCTTAGATATCTCTTTGCATTCAAATCATCATTAATATGGTATAGCTTAATTTTACCAATATCACTATTGTACTTTGGACCATCTGTAAATCTTGGCTCTTTGGAAACTGTGATGTTATGTCATTCACTATTATATACTAAAGCTTAAAAAGACAGGTTTTTCTATAAAATTTGTCAAAAATGACCATAAAAAAGGAAAATTATATCTGTTGGAGAAGATAGACAGGCTTAATATTTAGTAGACTTATGAGCTTACTCAACATTCCAATCATTCTGAAAAGCAACTTGGAATTATGGTTTAAAAAAATAACTAAATTTAGTATTTGACTCAGTGATACCACTACAAATCTTAGTATCCTGGGCAGGCTTCCCTACTATGTTAAGTAATAACCTGGAATAGCTGGATTTCTATGTCAAAGACAAAAAGACAAGACTTAAATGACCAAAAAAAAAAAAATTGCACTATATTTTGTTAATAAGAACTAGAAACTATGGGGTATCCAACAATTGGGGAAATCGCTGAACAAATTATGGAATAGGATTATTCCATATTTTTATTAATTATTAAAGATACAGATTCAGAAAAAACTTATATAAGTTCAGAAGGGCACACAGATAGGAAGAACAGTGCTACTACTGCTATATTAAAAGTTTTTGTCCTTTAAAAAACAAATTGTACATATCAGTTCACTATTCAAAATGCAATCCTCCTTTTCTGTCTTTCATATATGGAAATATTCAACTTTGATGACTTTTAAGCTCAATAAAAAAAATGTTTAAAAGTTTTTTAAGAGTTTTTCTGTTAGGAGATAATTTGAGATAGTTAGAAGCACTGCACAAATTTCAAAATACAACATAATCAATTTCTTTCTCCAATTCAGCTATGATCCATCCATCTGAAGTAGTTGTCCAAGGTAAATATATGACTTGGCTACCTTAATAAATTGTTCATCCAACTACATATATTTTGTGTGTTTGTCCATTCCATTAAGAAAACTCTATTTAGGAATTTAATACAATCAGTACAACATTATCCTTCTTTCTGTATAAAACTTGGGCTAAACATCCTCCACAGGAGTAGCAAACATCTTTGTTATAATGCCTTAAGATATTGACAGAAGATTACTAAACAGTTTTCTTCTATTACACCTAAATCAAAAAATCCTGTATGATCTTAAGATATAGATGGAAGAGATAGAGTAGCATTTTCAAACTGTCAAATGGTTTATTATAATCAACAAAATCGAAAACCATGTTTGTGTTCTCTAAATCCTTCAATTAAGTGTGACCATAAGGGTATCTACTCTAGGAAAATGTTTATAAATACCTGCATTTTCCCTCATACAGGAAATCTCCAAAGTTTTAGTGCCATTTTAAACTTTAATAGTTTTTATCAAGTGAATACGTAAAAGCACAGAAAAATTTTCATTAAATAATTCAAAATTAAGAGGAAAATAACAGACAATGGCTACAATGTAAATAACCCAAAATTCTGAAAAGAAAAAAAAATGAATGTTGCAAAATTTTAAAGCATAAACTTGGTTCCAAAGAGGAAATATGAGAAGACACCCCCTCCCTCCCTTGCTTTGAAGAAGTGGAGTTTCACAGATGTAGAATATGGCATGGAAGTTTTTTTATGTACTGATTTCACTGAATTTTTTGCTCTTCCTTTTTCATTTGTAAAAAAAAAAAAAAAAAAAAAAATTCTTTGATATAAGAGATGGTCCTCTGGGAGGCAAAGGAACAGAAATATAGAGGGAATCTAGGTGACAAGAGAAAAAATGTTAATAAACATCTGTTAAACATCCTTTATTAAAGTGCCCTCTATAGATATGTAAATTATGCCCATTTAGATTGAAAGATGAAAAAGTGCATAAATGATACCCATAATTTTTTTCTAGCAAAACCGAAGAACATCTTACAGATTAGATTCTCTTTAGACAAAGAATTTGAATGTTGGCATCATCACGTGCCAATTCAGTATCTTCACCTTTCACAGATTTGAATATATATCCTTCACTACTTTCAAAACTGTTGCCATTAGTAAGGATTTCTTACAGCCACTCTTACAATATTTCTCTAACTTTGAATGTCATTTCTAGTTTACAAATATTGAGAACCAAAAGTCCAAATGTGATTGTCTCCACTACAACTGACAAGGAATATTTTTGTTATAAAGCAATTTGACCAATTTCCCTCTTCATCCTTCTAGTTTCACATCTAAATGTTAATGTGATGACCTGGCTTAACAATCACAAACATATATTCTGCAAACCCATTTTTCCACTCCATTGCTAATTTTTGTTGTAGGAGATTCCTCAATCTTCCAACATGCTCCATCATGACTTAAAGGACCTTAAGTATGTTAGGAACTCTTTTGTCAAAAAGAAAAACATGAAAAAAAAAAAACCCACTAGAAACATTATGTAAATAAATTTATATTCTAACCTAGGATTGTTGCCTTTATCTGCACTCTCACTTCTTGGCAAATGTGTGATGGCTAATATAGTTTCTGGGCTTCAGGGTAGCTACTGCTTTATACTTGTTAACCTTCCTTAGGAAAGGATAATAATGTTTTTCTTCCTCCATTTTCTATTTTTCAGTGTTCATAGCCTGTTTAAATGTAATCATTTAATCTTTATCCTTTCTCCTAATCCATTGTTGATTTTGATATAACAAGCTATTTCCCAGCTCTAAATCTATGATCCTGTAAGTTATTCTGGCTATACAAACAGCAATTTAGAAATCTCAGCAATAACTTTCTTTTTCCCACCTAAGTTATAGTCATTCTATTTTGGGGGGAGGGGGGTGTGGTTCACTGCTAACCATTGTCCAGCAAATTTTGACCCTTCTTAAAGAGAACCATCTTTTCCAAAGTTTTTCTCAGTCAACTCCAGTCAACACCTTTGCTCTGAATTCAGAATATCAAGGTACATATTTACTTTATTACATTAGTCTCCTTTTTAATGAAACCAAAATTAAGCTTTTGAGCATTAATCATAGTACTCAAAGAGGTGACCAAATAAAAGGTTCAAAAAAGATTTAGACAAAACACCAGTCAAAATAGAATTGAGCTCTGGACACAAATGGTCTGCTTTTCAGCAAATGTGTAGAATATGTTGACTATCTGAATCTTGTCTTGCTTGTCCAACCACTCAGTCAAGCTTAGTCAAAAGACTCATCTGCCTTCTTTCCTCCCAATGAAATACTACTGAAGGCCACTAGGTGGGCACAGTGGATAGAGCACTGGGTCTGGAGTGAGAAAGACTGAGTTCACAATAGAGTTAAGAAACTTACTAGCTATGTGAGCCTAGGCAATTAACGTGTATGCCTCAATTTCCTCAACTGTAAAGTGGGAATAATAATATTTCAAGGGCTCTTATAAGAATCAAATGAAAATTATTTGAAAAATACTCTAGCAGAGTGTCTAGAACATAATAGGCATTTCATAAATACTTATTGGTTTCCTTCCTACTGAAATCATTACACAGAAAAGCATAGTAAATTTGCAGTTCCTTCTCAATCATGCCTTTTCATTTCTTTTCATTTCTGCATCTTTCCTTGTGAAATGGGCTCTTTCCCTATCATATAACGAAAACATGTCTGTGTCTTCCCTATTTTTTAAAAACCTATACTTAACCCATCACACCAATTTAACCTTCAGTCCTCTATCTTCCTTTTCAGAACAAAACTCCAAGAAAGGGTTATCTGGATTGATTGCCTCCATTTCCCCCTTTCCTACTCACTTTTCAACAATCTGGCTTCTAATCCTATACTGCTGAGGTTATTAATAATCTTTTTTAACTGTTAAATCAAACATATCTTCTCATTTGTTGAACCACCAATTCCCATGGGTTCAATTTTCTGCAAGATTCCTAAGTCTCTATTATCTCTCCTAAATTCCAAATTCACATTACTAAGTACAGAATATATGACAGCCATCAGCATAGAGATGATTAAAGTTAGGGGAACTGATGAGGTAAGTCAGAATACAAAGGAGACAAAACAGAAACAGAACAGAAAAGGTTCAATATAGATATATTGACCTCTATTTTCTCAATGTCAGAGGAGGCAAAACACTAAGTGAGAGCAAGGGAAAGTATTATGAAAAGCTTGTGGAGAAAAGAAAGTCTGTAATGAAGTCTGTAGATGTTGGGATATCAAAGAAGAATAAAGGCCTATCCTGCTACAATGAAAAATATTAGATAATTTAAATTTGTAATAGACTAAGTCAATTCGGGTGCATGGCTTCCTCCACATTCATTCAACAGCATATGAACAGGAACAGTAAAGGTGGGAGAAAACTAAAGCTCAAGTTTAGTAAAGCATGAATGATGATACAATTAAGATGACAAAAGGATTCAAGAATAGAAGACTGTAAAGTTGAATTAATTAATTAGAGTCAAGGTTGGGAAGAAAACAGAAGACAAAAAAAAAAAAAAACAATTATTAAGATGATGAAACATACTAGAGGAGCCTAGCTCACATGACAACCACCCAAAGATTTAAAGAATACCAGATGAAGAAGTGATCAAGACAGCCCAAGAATGACAGCAATAGTAATATCTAGATCCATAAGATCTTCCATTCAATCCAGTACTGAATGAGAAAATAATTGGGGATATGTAAGAAAAGAGGTGAAAAGAGAAAGAGAGGAGAAGACAACTGAGCCTAGGTTAACAGGGCTTGAAATCAGCAGGGTCCTAATTCTGGCCTCTAGACCCAAAGCAAGGTATTGATTCAGCTATGATAGATAACTATGCAGGGAAGGAAACAGTTTAATACACACATTTCACAGCTTTCCTTCTAAGAGACCTGCTAGAACCCATAGTAGATAGGGTCAGAAAAGTGCCCATATTCCAGATGGTCCTCCAGAAAGCCTTTAATCAATACTTCTCTAGGACCCACAGCAGGAGTTAACACTACCCCATTTACCCCTCCCCCTTAATTAGAATCTAAAACCAGAAAGATTCCAGCCAATCAATTGGGATCCATCAGATATGTTACCAAGTCCTCCAAAATACTTGAAACCAGAATTCTTACTGATACCACAGTAGAACACAGGATCGCATTGTGGTTAAAAAAAAAAAAGGTCAATTACTGGAAGAACAAGTCCTTCCTAAAAGCATACAACCTAAGCAACTACCAATGTTCAATGGCTTTGTAAGGCCACAGTAGAGGCCAGAATCCCTGACTGGAGTTTGCTTCGGGAAAAGAATAAATAGAGAATGATGTTGAGGCTAGCCAACACCAAGTGACAGAAGTAAAAGCTAGATAATTTGGAAGAAGGTAGGACCTGACCTGGACACCTCATCCAGAATTGCAGAAGTAGCATCATCCAGACTACAAAGGAAATAAGACAAAACAGGTTCATACCATAAAAAAATAAAGGAAGGGGCAAAGCCTGATCCTGGAACAAAGTTTAAAACCAGAAACTGAGAATGGAGATATAAGCAACCCTAAGAATACTTCAACTACAATAAAGAAATAATATGGGTTAAGAAAAGTCCAAGAGGTAAAACCAGGAGAGAGTATCTCTCCAATGAATACAAATAAAATCTCAGAGAAAAGAATGTCTTATGGAAATATGTTTAAAATGACTGTATGTATAATCTATATAAGGCCACTTGCTATCTTGGGGAAAAAAGAGGGAAGGAGGGAGAACATTTTGGTACTCAAAATCTTACAAAAATGAATGTTGAAAACTATTTTTACATGAAACCGGAAAAAACAAAATAGTGAGGGAAAAAAAAGAAAAGAATGTAAGGACTACAGGACTATCTGGAAGAATGAAGATAAAATTTAAAAATGAAATTAGAGTTTATAAGGGAAAATAGAAGGAAACAGTTTAAAACAGGAGGTAGTAAACATTTTTCACTGAGCTAAAAAACAGAAGAGAACAAATAAAACTCAATAATATCATGAAACAAGAATTATCAGAAATAGAAAAAAAAATAGAACTATTAAGATGCCTACCACCATAAAACTGACCTGAAAAATAGGTCGAGGAAAGATCATTTAAGAGTCAGAATCCCTAAAAAGTAGAATCATACAAAAAAGCTGGGCACCAGATATTTAGAAATCATAAAAGAAAGTATTCTAATCTATTAAAATAAGAGTGCAAAATGAAAACAGAGTAAATTGATTAACTTCTGAAAATAACCCTAACCTGAAAATTCCATATTTGTCGCAAATACTTCCCCCTTTATGTCTGTCTTCAGAATTTCATTTTTGAAAGCTTCACATCCCTGCAGGACTGACTTTCCTTACACAATTTTAGTCCTTAGGATCTTACTAAACCTTTCCATGAACCCTTTGAAATCTGCTCTTCCTACTGCTTTATGGTTTCTTGACTCAAAAAAAAAAAAAAAAAAAAATCTCTTGCCTTTGAGATCTTTGGTAATACTGCCATAAGGGTGCATAAAACAAAATTTGGCTCATATGAAAAAAAAAATTCAAACCCATACATGTATAAATCTCCATCAGAAACATGGAAACCAAGGTCTAACTTCTAGGATTCTTTCTGAAGAGAGCCATTTAGTTATTAGGTGACCCCTCCAGATTTTGCGTTTTTTTATTTTAGTTTTTTGATCAGATAAAAGGTCATTCTTTGCCTCAAATCTTACCCTGCTTGAATCAATGAATAGGTAATGCCTCAGTCAAACTGAGACCTGTTAAGACCTCAGCTTAATAAGGTCACAGTGGCCTACTATGCAGGGCCATATATAGGCATCCTGATCTATATCTTGCCACTGGAGCCAGACAGGTTGGAAAACTAGGTAAGGTGGGTGGGTGACAGCCCACCCAATTCACTTGTATGTCATGGCATCACCTCCCTGATGGCATAGTCCTCTTCAAGAATGAAGGGCAACTCTTCAGGTATTTTATAGTAAAATGTCCTACAATTTGACATGGAAGCATTCATCAGCAGATGATAAACTGAATGAAATAGGCCAGAAAGGTACTTTTTTCCCATTCAGACAACATGCTTAAACAGATCTTCTGACAAGACAATTTATTTCATAGTGCCAATTTTCTTTGTATTTCTCATTCTCCAAAAATCTTTCAAGGCTATATGTATCCGACCATATCAACTAGCACATTGTCAAATTACTGTTCCTAGGGATGTGATCTTAAACATAAAAGTTTAAGTTGTGATTTTTCTATATCAATGTTCTCAATTACTGAACAAAAGCGTTCTTCCTCAACTACAGCAGCATAATTTTGTATTCAGATTATTTTTAGATTTTAAAATCAAAGTTTATACACAAAAGGCTCATCTCCTTAATTGTAAGCCTATGATTTAAGCAAACATGGATCCAAATGGAATTCATTTCCCACAGATTTAAATATAAATGTTAACAATATTTATTCTCCAATTTCTTAGAACATTAACGAAGTACAAGTGGGGCTCTAGTGTACGAGGTCTTCCCTCTCACTACTGGTAAAGTATTAAGTTTTTTCTTAAAAGAAACTCAGTATTTTGAATGCTGGAACATAATGCCTAAGTTACCATTACCATGCCTGAAAAGTAAAATTTAGTTTCGTTATAAATTTATTGGATTCTGCAGAGAACACGAGCTCAAAATCAGCATAACTAAAAAATGTCGAACACCATAATTCCTCTGCAATTTTTTTCTTAAATGTTAAAAGTATAAAGTGTTGTTAAGCCACAAAGCCCCACCATATCAGTCTAGTACCTGCCCTTGTGAAAAACTAACATTCCATCTAACTCTAAGTCCATCCTATACATATTAGGACTCCTTTTATTTCTAGATTTTCAATCTACTATGTTTAGTATGAGAAGGTAGCAATACTAAAATGAGTGACTTTCACTTTTTAAATCCAATGAGCAGTTTCATTTCTTATTTTTTGATGCTTATGTGGGACTAGCTAGCGGCAGTATCAGATTGACTTACAAAAGTAAAAAAAGCATAAAATGTTAAAATAAAATGGATTCAACAATTGTAAAGCAATAATATTTATTAAAGATCTGTATGTAAAGGATTGTGATGGTATTAATGGTACAAAAGTGAAAAATGGTTATTTCTAGCCTTTAATGAACTTATTAAACCAGTGGCATATGCATTAATTAATAATTATTAGAAATTGCATTATAC
Organism: Myrmecobius fasciatus; assembly: GCA_023553655.1. Taxonomy (NCBI): domain Eukaryota; kingdom Metazoa; phylum Chordata; class Mammalia; order Dasyuromorphia; family Myrmecobiidae; genus Myrmecobius; species Myrmecobius fasciatus. The sequence goes on along the minus strand of JAJPUD010001701.1, from coordinate 125,568 downwards.
AAGGCAAAAATGCAATGAAGATAAAGGAAGATAAGGACAAAGAAATCTAGGAAAATGTAAAAAGAAATACTTTCAGTAAAGGAAACATGAAGAAGTAGCACCTGAGTTGAACTTTGAAAGAAAAGAGAAGAATTTAGAAAAAATGTGGAGGGAATGTATGGGGGAGAATGGTCTATATCTCCCAAGACTAGGAAACTGTAAGTAGTACAATTTGGGCAGAATATAAAATTTAAGAAAAGAAACATAATAAAATAAAGCCAGGAAAATAGATTAAGGGAGAATGTGGTGTTATAGATAAAAGGCTGGCCTCAGAGTTAAGAAAACCTGAGTTCCTGATATGTATTACGTGAACCTTGGTTAAGTCATTTAACCTTACAATTCCCCAAGAGTACTATAAATTACAGAAGAGTAGCTGATCTGGAGCTCCTTACAATTATGAAATCATAGTATTGATCAATAAAAAATGTTGGAAGTCTAAAAATCTGAAACCACCTCTCAAGTTTGCATATGACAGCAATTGAATGCCCTCAAGCAAAAAAGAAGATTATTTTGGCAACTGGGCAAAGGAAGATTCTCTAATGGCATTAGAGTAAGAAACCAAAGTTAAAGAACCTAAGAACAGTTTATATAATAAGTAACAAGGATCTAAATTAGTGTGGTACCAGTTTAGTTGGAAAGTAAGGAACCAGAAATATTCTGAAAATAGAAACCACTAGATATCTAAGATTGAAGGAGAAAGAAGAGGCAAAGATAGGGTATAGGGCAAAACATACCTCTCAGGAAAAAGGCAGCATTACCGAAGAATACTGATACTTAAATGAAATCTCTATTGTCATACACAAGTCATGTGATGGTTTGTTACTCTAAATATATTTCTTTGTTAACAGGTTCTATAGGCTAATGAGGAATTAAGACCACATAAATAATTAATAAAAGTACCTTTTAAAATTGGATTAAACTTATTTTTCTTTCCTACTTCTTAGAGAAAGATAATAGCAAGGACACTCTAGTCTACCTGAAAGAATATTTAAGACCAAAAGCTAGGGTCGGCAAGTACATTAAAGAATGCACAGTGAGAAGAAACAGGAAAAGTACAATTTGGAAATAAGTCAGAAGAATAAAATTTGAAGTCTTCACTTTGAAGATCCTAAAAATAAAAAAAAAAATTTTTTAAATCAGTAAATTAGATAATGATATTACTAATAATAGCTATTTCTTAAATGATCTACGTGAAATGACATCAACTTAGAACTAAACCTAAAAGATCCCAAATTAAGAGAAGCTATTTTTATAGAAGAGGCCCACCCTAGCTGTCAGTTGTGCTATATTGTGTATATATATATATATATATATACAATAATAAAAATAAGAGCTAACATTTATGTATTTTTTTAAAGTTATTAAAAGTACATTAATATCTCATTTTATCTTCACAATCCTGGAATGTAGGCGTTATACACATTTTACAAATGAAGAAACTGAGGCAAACAGAAGCTAAGTAATTTGCCTAAGATCACACAACTAATAAATTTGTTGAAGCTAAATTTGAACTTAGGTCCTGTTGACTCCAGATTCTATCCACTGCACCACTTAGCAAAGAAGGCTAATACAAAGGACTTTTAAAGTTTAATGTTCACAATGAAATTAAATTTTATTTCCTATCACATTCACTTATCCCCTTCCTTTGCAAAATTAGTAAGTTCTTTTAAAATAAGATCCTAGGCTCAACACTTAACTTTAACCTTTTCCTCCCTCACAATTACTACTAAAAACAGACAAACCTAAAACAATATGCTCTAGGACACATTTGGAAAGTTAGTTTTAATTTTCAGTTCAGTTAATTTTCAGAACATACAATAAAAAGGCTTTCTATAGTTTATTCATCAGAAAAATGTGAATTTTCTCTTTCATAGCAAAGGCATTTATTTTCTGAGTATGTAAGGTTCAGATAAAAGATTTTTTAAAAGTATCATTATTTCTCAAGAGTATAACCATTTCCAGTCATTTAGAATTCAGGAATATTCTTTAAATGTTAATTATCATCCATTCCTCATTCTGAGATTACACATGTAACATATACATTGTGTGTGTGTGTGTGTGTGTGTGTGTGTGTGTGTGTGTATATATATATAAAACACATACTTTTCATTTTTTATTAATGCAAGCTTACAGAAGTCATTAGGGTAACAGTAAATCCAGTTTCAGCCATTTTCTGTTTTTAAAAAAACATGAGATGGCTTCTTTAAAAAATTAACACACTTAAAATTTTCATTCCAAGAAAAATTTCATAGAACAATCCTCCCCTAAAGCATCTATCTTATTCTTAAGTCTAAGAACTTAAAATAATTTCACATGAATTCCTAATGCTATGAAAATACTGCCCTAATTTTAAGATAAGAAATATTGCCCAAATTTTAAGATGGGAAACTAGAAAATAGGTTAGGAGGTTAAGCTCTCCAGAGAGCAACTGAAATACTTTCTTTTGTAAATCTAAGTGTGTAGAGTCAGTTATTTCAAATATACTGAGGATATTGACTACAAATGGTAAACATGCCACAAGCATGAATCTTTTTAGCCTACCAGCTGTATTTCCTATAAGTCAGCTCCTCCACCTGATTAGGTATGTTTCCCTAGGGCAGGATTAACATTTTTCTTTATACAGCATGTAAGGGGGGCACCACAAACACACCCACAAAATGATTTTGATGAAATTCTGACAAAAGAGGTGTGTTTTGTAATGCAACTAGAAAATCTATTTCTTAATCAGATTTGTAAATAAAATGGCGTTTGTAAATTTTCCTCACAGAACTATAATGCCTACTGAATCATACTTCCTACCTCCAAAGAAGTGATTGCTGGCATCCTAACCAAAATATATCAAAATATGAGTTTCATTTATCCAAAATAACTAGTTCAGGTCTGGGACAAAACCATGCGCTTGATAGTCCAATTCAGGCTCCATTTGGAATGATATTTAAGGAAGTTTCTAATTACTAATCCTTTGTGACATTAAGAGGAATACAATTTTTAAAGAGGGAAGAAGGGAAGCAGTTAAGCTCCAGCAAATTACCACGTTTTTTGCCCTCTCCCCCACCCCCTCCAAACAGGAGGCACAAGAAACCAAACACCATCAACACTCAGCCCACAGCCCAAGGAGGAGGAAGTGAAAAGGAAGAAAGATGGGGCAGAAAAGAAGAACTACAAGCAGCTTAAGCCTGATTAAGAATTGCTAACAAACAAATGCAGGCACTTCGGGTTTGTTCGAGAAGTGAAGGAGACGCATGCTGCCCTAAGTAGGGCAGAAAGTACCACCACTTCACTCCAGGGACAACATCCCTCCACTCGCCCGCGACTCCTCCACCACCACCACCACCACCAATAGCAGCTACCCACCTTCAAATCAGCCTTTGCCATTCCTCCCCTCATCCCTTTCTCTCTCTCTCCCGAGGTCTGAGTTTTCCCCAAAAATGCAGACACCCCATACCCCCACCTGTCAACCCCATCCCTCCTTATTTCCTTTTCTCCTTCCTTCATAGACACACTCCCACTTTTTCTAAGAGTTGCCCCTAACACACATATTTCCTTCTCCCGGTTCCTCCCCAGAAGACACCACCTACAACCCACCAGACGGGTGGAACCAGGGGACATGGCGCAGGGATGAGAAATGGGGGAAGAGAAAAAGGGAAGGGCCTGGAAAAGAAGGGAGGGGGAGACAGAAAGAGACAAGATGAGAGATGCGGAGGCGAGAAACGGGGGGGGGGGGGAGAGGCGAGGGGCTCGCGCATGCGCAGGCCCGGGCAACCGCCCGTTCCTTCTTACCGTTGGAAGCGCGACTCCCCCTTCCCCGGCCGCGGCCGCTTCTCCAGGACCCGCCGCGGCAGCTCCCTCAGGCTCAGCACCGCCCCGCACAGCGGCAGCGGCAACGGCAGGAAGGCCAAGGCTCCGGCTCAACGGCAACTGAGTCTTGTGTCTTCTCTCAGGGCGGTCGCGGGCGGGCAAGCGGCTGAGGCAGTGGCGGCAGCAGAGGAACTGGCGGCGGTGGTGCGAATAGCCCAAGCGGGTGTGAGCCCTTTCGCAGATTCACCCTCGGAAGGGGAAACCGGCGCCGAGAACCGGGAAAGGGGAGGGGATGGCAACGGCTAGAGCAGCAAAGGCAGCGGCTGAGGCGCGGACCCTCCCTAACGGCGAGGGGGGAGGAAAGAAGGAGGGGCGGGGGCCGGGCCGGATATGACGTACAGGAGGAGGTACCGTAGAGAGGGAGATCAAAAGAACCCGACTTTGGGGGGAGGGGAGAGAGGCAGATTAGAAGGGGGTGGGAGGGGTATCCGCAGGTTGAAATGGGAGAGGAGGAAGAATATCCAAAATCAGTTCTTGGCACTGCGGAAAATTGAAGTGTAACCACATAGTGCATAGAACTTTGTAGAGCAATTGCTAAAGATGTTCTTGAAACAGTCCTGTGAGACAGATAGTGCAAGGATTCTTATTGCCAACTTTTACATTTGAGGAAACTGAGACCCAAAGAAATGAAGTGACCCTTCTAGGGTCACATAGCACAAGAATCACCATGCATAGACTCAAGAAAACTCGATCCATAATTATTCATCCAGCAAACTGAAATTAGGTGAAATTTCAAAACAAAAGGGGAGGAAAGACCAAATTCTAAGTCAACAAGAGAGTCTATATTGTTAACTAGCAGCTCAGCTTCTGGAATACTCCCTCACAATCACACTATGAAAACCAATAATTCCAACATTGTTGTCCCTGTTTTACTGATCAAGAAACTGAGGCACGGATGGGGTTGAAATAGCCTGTCTAGTGTTTCACAGGAACTAGACCCCAGGTTTTCCAACACCCAGGCCAGTGCACATCACACGACTCATGAAACCAGATGCTTAGCCAAAAAAACCTTCGCAGGCTTTTTTTTTTTTTTTAAATAAGAAGGAGGAGAGGAAGGAGAAAGAAAAATGGACAAGAAAAAAATGGGAGAGGAACTGAATCAGAGTGAAGAGAAAGGGATGAGAGGGGAAAATAGCTGTGGAGGAAAAAGGAATACAAAAGGTGGTCTTTGTAACCCGCATAAAGCATTAGTGTGAGGTGGGGGGTGTAGTAGTTCCTTCTCAGAAGGCTGCAAACCCAAGACTCACTGGGTATTAAAATTCCTGATAGGAAAACAGAGCAAAACTCAAAAACTCTCAGGCAGGCAATTGGAAGTTAAGCCAAGACAGCTTTGCCATAGTTACATCATATTCACAAGAGAATTAAGTCAGAATCAGAACATTAGAGATAACACCTGCAATCCTTCCTTCTCCAGATGTGCTATTCACCTTACAAACTGACAGCTACTTACAAAATGCCTCTGGCTCTGAAAGAGCTGGGGAATATGAAAGTCAATGAGCCTGCTGGGCTACAGAACTACATTCCAGCACAGAGGCTTATCTGCACAGTGGAAGAAGGGAGAGGCCTAATGTAACTTATCAATTGCTTGCCTAGCAACCCAGACCAACCCAGAGTCCTCTAGTGTCACTGGCTGTCAAAGAGTCATTGTATTACACTGTCAATCACTTCAATGTTCCTACTTCCCAACCTTGTAAAAATGGTAGTAAGAACATGTTGATCTGTTAGATGCTTTAGAATTTAATAGTGAATGTTCAAATTCTCTGGAAAAAAGATGGCATAGGAAGTCTGCCACCTGCACAAAAAAACTCTGAAGCTGTAAATATATAATCAGTATATGTAGTCAAATATCAAACACAGCAAATGGCATTGAGTAGTATCCTCCATTTGTCTATGCTGGAAGTTTATAATCCAGGAAATTAAAAATCAAATCAACCTATTTTACAATTGATATGATGGTCTTATTTGGATACTCGGCTTTGAGATTCAAGTAAGAAAAATATAGTAATTTCATAATGGCAAGATAGAAAATCTATTTTCTTTATAGATAATTTCTATAACATCACCAAAACCCAGAGATAGAAAAATTCTATGCAAAATATCAGTTATCAGGCCACATACAGACTACAAAACACTTCAAAAAATGCAGACATAAACAACTAGAGAGAAATTAATTACTCATGGTTAGATTATGCCAAGATAATAAAAATGGCAGCACTGTCTGAATAAAGTTACCTACAATATTTGATGCCAAACCAGACTACCACAGGATGACTTTATGGTACGAGAAAAAATAGCAAAATTTATCTAAGAGAACAAAAGGTCAAGAATTTCAAGGGAAATTGTTTTAAATAGAAGAAAGATCTTTGCAGCAGATCTAAATATATACTACAAAGCAGCATAATTAAAACTTATTTGGTAAAACTAGGAAGGGGATTATTAAGCATAGAGATGGTAATTAAATCCATGGGAGCTGGGAACACCAACTGAAACAGTATAGAGGGAGCCAACTCAGGACCCAGGACAGAATCCTGTGGGACTCCTACAATTAAAAGAATATAATCTGGATGAGGATCTAGCAGTGGAGAATGAAAAGGAACTGATAAGAGGGGAATCAGGAGAGAGTGATGGTGTCCTAATAACCTAGAGAAAAGAATAACAAGAAGAGGTAATCAACAGTGCCAAAAGCTGCAGAGTAAAACTATGAGAATTGAGAAAAGGCCATTGGATTTGGCAATTAAAAGATCGCTGACAAAAACAGAGAGAGAGAAGTATAGATCAATTTCTCTAGGAAATATGGATGTAAAAATCCTAAATAAAATACTAGCTAGGAGACTGAAACAATATATCACAAAGATTATACATTGTGATCAAGTGGATTTTACATACCAGAAATACAGGGAGATGGTTTAACATAAGTAAAACTATTAACATTTTAATTGATTATATCAAAGGGTTGTATCAGTCAATGCAGAAAAAGCATTTGACAAAATACAACATTCATTCCTATTAAAACACTTGAGAGCATAGGTATAAATGGATTTTTACTTAAAATTATAAGCATATAATTAAAACCATCAGCAAGCATTATTTGTATTGAAGATGAGTTAAAAGATTTTCCAATAAGATCAGGAGTAGAATCTGTTTGGTTGTAGATATAGGAAGCTGTCAAAAATACAAGAAATTTTTTGCATTTCCTTAAGATCATTTTAGCAATAAGAAAATTGAGGTTCTTCAGGGTTAAGTGGCTTGCCCAAAGCCACACAACCCATCAGTAACTAAGGCCAGATTTGAACTCATGAACATGAGTCTTCCTAATTCCAAGCCCAGTGCTTTATCCTCTGTGCCCTAGCTTTATCCACTCATCAATTGGGTTATGTGATTAAACAAGCTGTGGTATATGATGAGGATGGAATGCTATTGTGCAGTAAGAAATGATGAGCAGGTTGATTTTTAAAAAAACATGGAAAAACTTATGAAATAACGAAGAGCGAAATGAGCAGAATCAAGATAAGTTATCAAACAGTGCATACCCTTTGACCCAGCAGTGTTTCTATTGGGCTTATATCCCAAAGAGATCTTAGAGGAGGGAAAGGGCCCCACATGTGCAAGAATGTTTGTGGCAGCCCTTTTTTTAGTGGCTAGAAACTGGAAACTGAATGGATGCCCATCCATTGGAGAATGGCTGAATAATTATGCTATATGAATGCTATGGAATATTATTGTTCTGTAAGAAACGACCAGCAGGACGATTTCAGAGAGGCCTGGAGAGACTTGCATGGCCTGATACTGAGTGAAATGAGCAGAACCAGGAGATCATTATACATGGCAACAACAATATTATATGATCAATTCTGATGGACATGGCTCTCTTCAACAATGAAATGTTTCAAAGTAGTTCCAATTGTTCAATGAAGAAAGCCATATACACCCAGAGAAAGGGATATGAAATGTGGAGCACAACATAACATTTTCACGCTCTCTATCGATGTTTGCTTGCATTGGGTTTCCTTTCTCAGATATTTTTTGTTCATGTAGATAACGATTGTTCTTGCATAGCAAGATAAGTATGGAAATATATATGCATATATTCAACTTGTCAAGTATTTTAATATCCTGCCATCTAGGGGAGGGGAGGGGATTGGGGGGGAAATTTGTAATGGAAAGCTTTGTAAGGATCAATGTTGAAGAACTACCCATACTTATGTTATGCAAATAAAAAGCTTTAAAAAATAAATAAATATTTTTTTAAAAAGATGTAAGTAATCACAAAAGTTAAAATGGAAAGTTTTAATTACATAAAAATTGAAAAAGTCTTAGACAAAAACAATGTAGATAAAATCAGAAGCAAACAGTTAATTGGCCAATAAAAAATCTTTTCAATAAGTTTTTTCTGATAAAGTCCAAGATATATAGGGAATAGATTCACATATATATATGTACATATATATATACATATATACACACACACATATATATGAGCCACTTCACAATAAATATAGGATGATCAGGCAATTCTAAAATGTAAAAAAATATCTAGCAAGCTATCAATAACTGTACAAAAATTGCTTCAAATCATTACTACTTAAAGAAATTCACATTAAAACAACTCTGAGTTTCCATCTTGCATCCATCAGATTGGCAACGATGACAGCCAAGGAAAACAATTGTTGGATGCTTTTAGGTACAGACACAGGAATGAACTACTGGTAAGACAGATTCAGCCATTCTGAAAGGCAATTTAAAACAATTTAGTACTCCTACAATGAGATCATAGAAAGTAAGAACATGGAATAAAAGGGTGCAGAATATGAGAGTTAGAGAATGTATCCTAGCACTACTACTTACTACTTTGGTCAAGTCAATTGAATTCCTTTGAGCCTCAGACTTAATAAATGAAGCCTTAATAAAATGACCAATCATGATAACAAAGAATGTTTCCCACCTTTGGACAGAACAATGACAGACTAGTATAGCAGTACAAGATGAGACAAATATTTTCAGATAGTTGATATGTGGATTTGTTCATGTGATTATGCTAATTGGTTACAAAAAGTTTGTTTTATGTTTTGTGTGTGGTGGGGATATGGGGTTGTTTATAGGTATATGAAAAAATCACCAATGAAACTTTTTTTAATGTACAGAAAAGGAGGCTTAGAGGGAAACAGACAAGCAAGATAGCTTTTGGAACTATCATACTGAATTTAGGTTATACTTTAAAAAAAACCTGTATATAATGAGATTTGTGATTTTATGTGCTCCTATTCTTTGTAGATGGGCATATTTATGTTTGTTGATGTTTATCAAGACCAGAATAACTTTTTTTAATCAGTGAACATGTTAGTGCATAGTGTGATACAAATATCCATATAGAATGTAGCTTCAGAATTTATTGACATAGTTTTTAAAAAGCCACCCTCCAAGATCTATAAATATGTTAATGTTAAAACTATTTTCCAGATCTGAAGGCTTCTCCTAAAAGAAGGAATATTACTAGAATTATAAATAATTCTTTTTAAGTCACTCGACCAACTCAAGAAATAAGTGTTCTCAAGCAACCACTAAAGATGGCCAATTTCACTTATTTTCTTGTCTGAATCCCATTATAGGAGTTTTTAAGTTGGGGCCTGTGAATTAAAAAAATTAATAATGATATTTCAATATCATTTTCTCTATGATCTTATATTTCAGTTTCTGCATGTAAAAATGTTTTTCTGAGAAAGGGTCCCTAGGCATGACACAACAAAAGTTTAGAACATCTGCTCTGAACCCTAGAGACTCAATTAAAAAACTACTAGAAACAATTCACAACTTTAGCAAAGTTGCAGGATACAAAATAAATCCACATAAATCATCAGCATTTTTATATATTACCAACAAAGTTCAGCAGCAAGAGATACAAAAAGAAATTCCATTCAAAATAACTGACAATAGTACAAAATATTTGGGAATCTTATCTGCCAAGGAAAAGTCAGAAACTATATGAACTAAACTACAAAACACTTTCCACACAAATAAAATCAGACCTAGTCAATTGGAAAAACATCAAGTGTTCATGGGTAGGCCGAGTGAATATAATAAAAATGATAATACTACCCAAACTAATTTATTTATTTAGTGCCATACCAATCAAACTCCCAAGAAATTATTTTACAGATCTAGAAAAAATAGTAGCAAAGTTCATTTGGAAGAACAAAAGGTCAAGAATTTCAAGGGAATTCATGAAAAAAAAAAAAAAAAAGGCTGATGAAGGTGGCCTTGCTGTACCAGACCTAAAACTATATTATAAAGCAGTGTCATCAAAACCATTTGGTACTGGCTAAGAAATAGAGTAGCCCAGCAGTGGAATAGGATAGGATCACAGGACAAACTAGGCAATAACTATAGCAGTCTAGTGTTTGATAAATCCAAAGACCCCAGCTTCTGGGATAAGTACTCACTATTTGACAAAAACTGCTGGGAAAATTGGAATCTAGTATGGAAGAAACTAGGCATTGACCCACACCTAACACCACAAACCAAGATAAGTTCAAAATCAATTCATGATCTAGACAGAAAGAATGATATTATAAGCAAATTAGAGGAACATAGGATAGTTTACCTCTCAGACCTGTGGAGAAGGAAGGAATTTGTGTCCAAAGAAGAACTGAAACTCTTAATTGAACACCAGATAGATAATTTTGACTATATTAAGTTAAAAAGGTTTTGTACAAACAAAACTAATGCAGACAAGATTAGGAGGGAACAATAAATTGGGAAACCATCTTTACATTTAAGGGTTCTGATAAAGGCCTCATTTCTAAAATATATAGAGAATTGTCTTTTATTTATAAAAATTCAAGCCACTCTCCAACTGATAAATGGTCAAAGGATATGAACAGAATTTTCAGATGATGAAATTAAAACTATTTCTAGTCATATGAAAAGGTGCTCCAAATCACTATTGATCAGAGAAATGCAAATTAAGACAACTCTGAGATACCACTACACACCTGTCAGATTGGTTAAGATGACAGGAAAAGATAACGATGAATGCTGGAGGGGATGTGGGAAAACTGGGACACTGATACCTTGTTGGTGGAACTATGAACGGATCCAACCATTCTGGAGAGCAATTCGGAACTATGCTCAAAAAGTTATCAAACTGTGCATACCCTTTGACCCAGCAGTGTTTCTATTGGGCTTATATCCCAAAGAGATCTTAAAGGAAGGAAAGGGCCCCACATGTGCAAGAATGTTTGTGGCAGCCCTTTTTGTAGTGGCTAGAAATTGGAAACTGAATGGATGCCCATCCATTGGAGAATGGCTGAATAATTATGCTATATGAATGTTATGGAATATTAATTGTTCTGTAAGAAACGACCAGCAGGATGATTTCAGAGAGGCCTGGAGAGACTTGCATGAATTGATAATGAGTGCAATGAGCAGAACCAGGAGATCATTATACACAACAACAACAAGACTATATGATGATCAATTCTGATGGACATGGCTCTCTTCAACAATGAAATGTTTCAAACCAGTTCCTACTGTTCAGTGATGAAGAAAACCATATACACCCAGAGAGAGGGATATGAATGTGGACCACAACATAACATTTTCATGCTCTCTATTGATGTTTGCTTGCATTATGTTTCCCTTTTCAGATTTTTTTTTCTTGTAGATCCAATTTTTCTTGCACAGAAGGTAACTGTAAAAATATATACACACATATTCAATTTGTCAAGTATTTTAACATAATTTACATGTAGTAGACTTCCTGCCATCTAGGGGAGGGGTGGAGGCTAGGGAGGAAAAATTTGTAACAGAAAGCTTTGCAAGGATCAATGTTTCAAAATTACCCATACATATGTTTTGCAAATAAAAAGCTTTAATAAAATGAAAAATAAATAAATAAAATTTAAAAAAAAAAAAAAAAGAACATCTGCTCTGGATAGAATAGGCCAAGAGAACCTTTATTTGGACTTGAAACTATTTGTATAGTGACTTAAATGACAAATAGTATCAATATTCCTGCCTAACTTCCTAATAGATAAGTATTCGACTACCATGAGAAATGAGTGTTTATTACAGTTTATAAGCATTCTTCAAATAGTTGTGTGCCAAGCAAGGCCAAAGCATGTCTTAACTAGCCCTTGTGTTTGTTTCCTGTACCTCCAGCTTCAGCTCTCATTCCTCTTCCCCATGGTGACCAGTGTTTTGGGGGTAGGATTTGGGGACAAGGAGAGCTAAAACACTTCGTGCTCCCTGACTCTTCCAGAAATCAAATTATAATGATATGCTTACAGCCCTTAACCTGGTGAAAAGAAAAGGCAACCACTGACAAGCCAAGAAGTTATTATGACATCCCTAGATAAATATAATATCAACCTATGAAAATCCCCACTATTTTATACTGCTTTTTACCCTTGACTTTGGAATGAAGACAGATTTCCTGTGGCCAGTTATTCTTCACTGATTTGCAGAGAAATAAATTGATTTCTTCCAAACCCTAGACTTTCTAGAAATCACCATGTTGCTTTAATGTCTTATCACAAAATTTAAAAAGCTTTTCTAAGCTCAAACATTCACCCTTTTTTGTTTTGAAACCTTTCCTAACCTCTCTTAATTTCAGTGCCTCATTTCTGGCATCTTAATTTAACAACTAGTAAGTCCTTTAAATGTCTTATTGTCCTATCTAAGGATATACACTTGAAAATTATGAGTATTTCCACAAATATTGTCAATTAATTGTCATAACAACCCTTGGACAGAAAGTATCTCATTTTATAAAAGAGAATCTGACATTCAAGAAGGTTAAGTTTCTTGCCTAAGATCACAAAGCATGTCATTCGGTAGCAGATATGATAGATACTTCCCAATCTTAGTCTTACTCCTAGATCTGTGGTATTCTAGTATATTCCATTGTACACAGCAACATATAGATTTTCCTTCCTTACTTAGGAAAGCAGAGGAAAAATCTTTCAAGTAATGTCATTACCGCTCATTATTGGTTAAAAAAACAGTCAGAAAATTCCATATTGAAACTTATATTGACATAGTTTGCTAAGCAGTTGCCTATTTAAGACAAATAGACTGAGCAAAATGTCTCAAATCCTTAGTGTCATTTAAACAATTTGTTTCAAGACTGTCTTGTAGGCTAGTAAACACATGCATGTTAAGTCTACAATAAAGTACATTTACTTTCATTGGTTGTAGCTTTATCCTCTCAAAAACTTAACTCTAGACAAATATAGAAAAATATATATAAACCTCTTCAGAAAATAAAATTGTATGAGCCAGACTGGCATTTTACTATTCTGGCTCCAGTAGGAGAAAGGATTGCCATTAAATTCTATTAAACTGTTCCAATTAATTTTTAGTTTCTTAAGTACTTACCCCCACTGGGAAAAAAAGAAAAGCCTAAAAAATTTTTAAATCTTCAATTGTAGGAGAGATTTAGATGCTGAATGCTACTAGTCTTTCTAAGAAGTCTAAGAAAATTTTGTCTGGGACATATCATCTTGGACTAGAATAGAACATACAAGAACATATGTTCTTTTATTTTTTTTTTAATTTTTATTTTATTTGCATAACATATGTGTGGGTAATTCTTCAACAATAACCCTTACATAGCTTTTCGTTACAAATTTTTCCCCCAACTCCCCACCCCTCCCCTAGATGGCAGGATATCCACTACATGTTAATTATGTTAAAATATTGGCAAATAGAATATATGTATACATATTTCCAAACTTATCATTGGTGTGCAAGAAAAATCTTATCTACACAAACGATATATCAGATAAAGGAAACACAATGTAAGCAAACATCAATCAAGGAGTATGAGAATGTTGTGGTCCACATTTCGCATCCCTCTCTCTGGGTGTATATGGCTTACTTCAATTGGAGGTGGTTTGAAACATTTCATTGTTGAAGAGAGCCAAAACATATGTTCTTTTAAAGAGAATGTATGATGTGATAGAAAAGATATAAAACTTGGAGTCAGAAGACCTGTGTTTTATTACTTTGCTTCTCAACCTTAGTCTCCTTACCAATAAAATGAAAGAGTGGAAATAGATCTTTGGTTCTTTTCTAGCCAATGTATCACTCTAAATGGAGAAATGCTATTAGCAAAGATTGGAAAAAATATAATGTATGTAAAATTTATACCATTTCCACAAGGGCTATTTAATATATGCAAAACACTGGCTCTCAGCTACTCAAAAAAACTCTCCTTTTCCACAATAATCTTCATTGTGTGGATATATGGAAGATAAATTTGGCAGAACAAAAACAAATTCAGCATAATCATTTCAAGAAAATCATTACCATCTTTATTCACACATAGGTACTTATCTAACTCATAACTGGGACATGTAATATTTTACTCTCACCCCTTTGCATTTTTGCCCTGTCCCCACTTGAAATAGAAATTATGTGAATAAAATGATGATCAAATAATGAATTAAGATATTTAAGCTTTCTGATGAAAATGCTCAAACCTTCTAGACAGTTCCCCCTCAAACTTTAGCCAGAAATCCAAGGCCCAAGGACTATGGCATTCTATAAATTTCCCATAGGTGTTTGCTCCCTAATTGACAGTTCCCTGTATTTTAATTGAGAAGATCTATTCTAGTCATTTACTAACAAATAATTCTTTCATTAAATTCAAATTTAAAATTCAGCAAACATTAGGTATATGCTATATGCAAGGCATTGTGATGGCTGTTAAGAAAACAAAAATAAAAACAGGCTTACTCTCACTGATTTGTAAATCATTTAATCTATCAGGAGTTCTGAAGCCTATATATGCTATGGATTATTGGGAGATCAGTTTCACCCTACAGGTTTCTGTATGACAATGAGAGACACACTATACCTCACTTTATACAAGAATAACAGATGTTTGATCTTTGTATTGTAGCTATTTGTGTTCAGAAACTTTTTTCTTCTAATCGATTATGAACTTTTAAGAAGACAAAAATCTTTATCTCAACCACCTTTCAATTTCTTATGACGCTTCATTATTCTTGAATGGATAGCCTACAATCTGTAGTAAAACAAATCTGTAATAAAACAAAGAAACTTCAAAATAGGGTTAGTGTATTTGCTTTGCCAAAATGATTATTCAAATAGATGTTTATGAACTAGAAAAATGTTTCTTGGCAAAACAATTTTTTCAATTAACATAAGAAAGTTAGTGGTCATAACATTCTTTGCAATAATTGTTCTTCTTAGAAAATAATGACTAGGGGGCAGCTAGGTGGTGCAGTGGATAGAGCACCAGACCTGAAGTCAGGAAGACCTGAGTTCAAATCTGACCTCAGACACTTAACAGGTCCTAGTTGTGTGATCCTGGGCAAGTCACTAAACCCCAATTATCTCAGGAAAAAAAAAAAAGAAAAAGAAAAAAATGACCAAATAACTAGAATTTAGTATCCCAAAACATTACCTTCCTTCCTCCATCCTTCCTTCTTTAGGCTTCCACTTGAAGACTATAATGCTCACAAAATTTTACAAATTCATAATTAGGTCAAGTTCACAGACCAAGATAACCACTCTCACTGTTATGATGTATATTTTTTCCCAAAATTTACTTCTAATTTTATGACAATTTGGAATTCAGTTACATGCATTTCTTCAAGATGTAAATTTGTAATTTTTAAAAAATGTTTAAATGAGAACTCTCTTCTCTTCAGCAAAGGTTTACTGCTTCCAAATGAGTTCCTCATAATTAAATCAGTAAGGAATCAGCCCTATTGGGAAAGTGCTTACATCTGTAATCTTGCTCTTTACTATATTCAAGTACTTGCTGCTAGACATGTAAAAGCCCCTAGGGATGTTACAGGATGGCATTTCCCAGAGATCTTATACAATAGAAAATACTCCTGTCTCTTAAAGGAGTTCAAATATTGACTAAAGAGAAACAGTGGATAAAATTAACTCCGTTCCAGCTTCACATAATGTTTTATTTTATATATGGAAATGTATAGAGATTTGGGATGGGGAAGGGAACTTTTGCTCATTAAAATCAGAATTTAAAAATTAATGAATTGACTTGAGGTTTGTTTCCAGAACTAAGAATCTTTGTTTTTAAGGAAATAGTTTCTGAATTACTTCAAATCACTTTCTTGTGATCTTCCTTGACTTTAATACTTGGAACCCAGCACCTTTAATCTAATTTGCCTTATCATTCATTATCTAAGCATTAAACTTCACAATCACCTCAGGAGGTGAAAAAGAGATACAGAATTACTCCTCTCCACTAACAAAACCCAGTTGTCTCCAGGGTATATCGAAATCATTGTGCCAAGGCCAACTGCCTACATGATGGCTTTGAATAGGACATGTTGTTTATATATAGCTCAACTTTTTATTACACTTTATTCTTTCTTTTTTAGTAACCACTTTACTTAAGGACTATTTGTGCTTTGTCCCAAAATGACATTACAACATTAGATAAAATAATAGAGGTGCAGGAAAATATCTAGAAATTATCTGATCTAATCCCATTATTTTGTTTTGAAACATTTTTTGTTGGATTTTTATTTTATTTACATACATTACAATCTATCCCTCCTACAGCAACCTCTTTCACCCTCCTTTGGCTACCGGAAAAAAGGTGTGTGTGTGTGTGTGTGTGTGTGTGTGTGTGTGTGTGTGTGTGTG
>JAJPUD010001701.1:63069-109013 GCA_023553655.1 Myrmecobius fasciatus | reverse complement strand
TGTGTGTGTGTGTGTGTGTGTGTGTGTGTGTGTGTGTGTGTGTGTGTATGTGAGAGAGAGAGAGGGAGACCAAAAGACAGAGAGACAGACACAGAGAGACAGAGACAGAGACAGAGAGAAGAAGGGAGGATGGGAAGGAGAGAGAGGGGAAGAGAAAGAGAGGGAGAGAGAGAGGTGGTCCTCCTCATAAAAATAGTCCAGCAAAACAAATTTCCCCATTGGCCATACCAGAAAATACATATATGTCTCTCTGTACTATTGATTTCATCACCTTTCTGGCAGAAGATGAATGACAACCTCTTCCTTTTACAAGTTGGGAAAAGACATGCAGAGTCAGGAAATGATTAATCATACAACAACATTAGTGGTGACACCAAAATTAGAATTCAAGTCTTTTGATTCCTCAGTAGAATTCTGTGTTCCAGGTATTTAAAGTTGATCACAAGGTCAAAGTGACACATGCCTGGAAGGAACTTCTTGAGTTAATTCAATTTATTCATTTTTAAATTTTATCATTTAATTCTGAATTTTATGAGCATACCCCTCTAAACCTATCTTCCATATACAAAGAAAAACATAAAGAGATTATGTAAAAGTACAAATCTGAATTAATTTTAGCCATCTTTTGTCTTTAGTCAGTATTTGAACTCCTTTCTGAAATATGGGTGTTTTGTACCCTCCACGATCCCTGGGAAATGTTATCCTGTAAGATGCCTAGCGTCTTTTACATTCCTGGCAGTCATTACTGAACACAGTGAAAATCTTTTTTTATCTTTCCATTATACCATTCTACTCTGTTTACTAGTCTGTTGCATATCCCATCTTCGGTTTTGACAATCAGCTCTTCCCTAGAAAATAGATTTGGAAACTTTGTTCTGAAAGCTCTGCTGGGCAAGCCCATCATATATGATATTCCACAACAATAAATGACTTCCAAGGAGAACAAAGGTCAAAGAAAAACAAATAAGAGGGGAATCGAGAAATAGTACAACCTTAATCAGGATACATTCTCCCAGTACAGCAGAGATGGCTGTTGGGGCTCACAATGAGTCAGCACTGGCAAGCTTATTTCTGACAGGACTGAAGCACCTGCTCACACAGCTGTAATTAAAGAGAAACTGAAGCAGTGTAGACTTCTAATCACATTCTAAATGGCTAACAGTAATTTTAAGGCTGCCTTCTGATTAAATCCAGATGTTTACTTTTTTTATTATGCTATCATTAAAAAAACTTAGGGGGTAAAGAACAGCAGCTGTTATTCCTACATGTATTCTTTTCATATGTAAATAAACAGTCTTAATGGGAGGTGTGAGGAAATGAAACCCATCGTCTGTTCCCCCAGCTACACTTATACTAACCTCTTATAGTCCCATCTTTCTTTAAAAAAAGAACCTGCTAGGTCCTATCTCTTGTTAATCTTGTAAACCTGTATTGTGAATGAAAATCCAGTTTTGAAGGCCCTATTATTGGCCCCAGGACCAAAAGCATCAGTGAGTAAAGTTGTCTTATGTCTCATGTGATTCTTATTTTTCTTGTCTATTATTTCCAGTGGTGATATTTAATCTAAAATTTGTCTGGCAACTTTATAGTTGAAGGAGGAGAGAACTAATCGAGGTATATTGCTCATCTCCCATCCATCACAATGAATGTTTATTAAGCTCAAATCCTTTCTGTGAATTCAGGAGGAAATAGTCATGATCCTCTCTGTTGCACAGATAGATAAGCTGAGGTAAAGAAAGACATAACTTTCCTATAGTCACATTGTGACACTGAGGTGTCCTAGCTTGCAGAAGGAGGAAGAACATTTATACAAGTGTCAACTCACAGAGCACTCAAATCATAAAACATTTTGCAATCAAACTGGCCACATTTACATCTGAAGTACCAATTCTTAACAGCAATAGGGGATCTACTGAATCTATAATAGTTCAACTCTCTACTAATGTCCAATTTTCTCCATGTAATCCATTTAAATAATTGTATTTTATGTGTGTTCATAAATTTTCACTTCCTTCCCAAGTTCTCTTATTTTCAATAGCTAGTTCCTGTTAAACATCTTTAAAGGGTAAATATAGCCATACGATGCTCTTGAAAACCAACGGACATATCTTTCCTCACTATGCATCCAACCTTTATCTCTCCTGAGTTACAGTATATCTCAAATAACATTCTTGCTATTGTCACCTGTGTGCCTAATAGGTATCCCAAATATATATGCCAAAACAGAATTCATTTTCTATTTCTCCCAAATCCATCCATCTTCCTAATTTCTTTGTTTTCAAAAAGGCTCAACCATTATTCCACCCACATAGGGATCATCCTTAACTCTTCACTCTCCCTCATCCTCCACATCCAATCTGTTGCCAGTCTTGTTAATTCAGTCTTTCCAACATCTATCTCCTTTTCTCTACTCAGACTGCAGCTATGCTGATTTCCTTATCACCTCTCCCCTAAACTATTACATTAACTTCCTAGTCTCCCTTTATCTAACTTCTCCTCTCCCCAGATGTCCTCCACACAGCTGGCATATTGATATTCTTAAAGTCCAGATCTGACTATGTCTCTCCCCAACTCATTAAGCTTTAGTGGCTCCCTGTTGTCTAAAGGATAAAATACAGACTCCTTTGGTTGACATTTAAAGTTTGTCACAATCTGGTTTCAATTTATATTTTCATATTTTTCTTTCTTATGCACTCTATTGTCTAAGCCAAAATGGCCTTCTTGCATGCATGACATTTTGTCTCCATCTCTGTTCCTTTTTTAAGTGAATGGACCCTAGATTAAGAGCTCTGTTCTAATAGCATTCAATTTGGAGCCATAAGACCTGAGTTCAAATTTCAATTCTGAGTTTTGTAGCCATGTAACCTTAAGCCAACCAATCATTTTTTTCCTGTGGACTTCAATTTCATTATAAAGGGAAGGATATAGAATCTAAAGTCCTTTCCATCATTCTGATATTATGAATTAATAAAGTTTTGAAAAGCAGTATAGGAATAATAAGGTTCATAAATTTAGAAGTAGGTGAGACCTCAGATCACCTAATCAATCGCCCCTCATTTTGCAGAAAAGATGGGGCCCTTAACGTTGGCATTGATTTAGTCACAGTACATAAGTCAGAAAGTGGCAGGATCAAGACCTAAACACAAGTACTTTATATCTAATCTGTCTTCTACCACTACACAATCAACCATGCATCAGTCCTGTGATTTAAGCAAAGTTGCTCTGTATATAATCTCTCAATATCCCCATGTCAAATTCTCCTGATCCATTTGTTGTTGTTGTTTTTGAGGCAATAGGTTAAAATGCTTTGCCTAGGATCACACAGATAGCAAGTGTCTGAGACCAGATTTGAACTGTGGTCCAGCCACTGTACCACCTAGCTGCCCATGCCCTGATCTTTTTCCAGGGAAAGGAAAGTTTCTTCATAAGTCATTCCAAGATGTAACCAGAGATTATAAGGACAAATAAATTAAACAAATCATTTGGAAATGTCTGTTTCATCAATTGTTTTTTTACCTCTTCTCCCTGCAAAATTCTAGGAGCAGTTAAGGAGCATGCTGAATCATCTGCATTATCACTTTCTCTCGGTTTGCAGAGCACCCATATTTAATGGGTCTAGGATGCAAGGGTACCTCCTGGTTGAGGTATGCGGTCAAAAGACTGGAAAAAAGACACAATTATAGAATTCCATGGGTCCCAAAGATCCTAAGCATAATACTTTCCTACTCAAAAAGGGGAAATATACACAAAACCCTTCCCTGGTCTCATCACGGAGAGGAGACCATCCTCAGGCTCTCACATACTAACCAAACTTGCAAGCTGAAATAAGTGAAAATCAAGGGGCAGAGTGAAAATTTCCCTGTACTCCCCAAAACTGAACTTTCCTTCCCCAGTCTCCTGAAGAGCATAAAAGCCAACCAATGAAGTATGAGATAACTAGCATTACCTCATCAGTACAGCATTCCATTGGCTGAACGATTCGTGGTGAAGCAATAATATCATCCAGTTAACCCTTGCCAGAAAGAGATACTTGGGGATCTTTCCTCAAGGACGAGCCAACTCTCCACCCCCTTGCAGATGGGTGCTGCAGAACATTTTTTATAAGGGGAAAAGATGCCGTTTTCCCTTCCATGGAGAAAGCTTCTCCAATTAAGTGAATCAAAAATCCCTTGCAGTAGGTTAATAAGTATGACGAGAAAAAAAAAAAAAACTGGTGTGGTGAGGGGGAAAGGGTAGAAGAGAGAAGGGAAAAAGTTTGTTCTTTTTCCCCCTAAACCTATAGTGGAAATAACAGGACAAAAAAAAAGCAACTTTTTGATAAATTAGCAAATTTGCTACAAATTTCTTTCTGAGACTGCTTTCTTTTTTATTTTTGGGGACTTTTTGAAGTTATCCTAAAATAACAAGTTATTCCCAACAATAACATTTTTTTAAAAGTCATGAGGCAAAAGATTTGGAATTAATTTTTTAAGCCTATAAATGGTAGCATAACAAAAGAGTTAGTCTGTGGTTTGATTAAAAAAAAAAAAAGGTTTCCATAATGAATAAACAAAACATTCAGTGAGCCTCAAAACTTCTTTTTTGCTTCAATTAAGTTCAAAAGATTGTTTTAAAAGTGCTTCAGGAGGGAAAAAAAGCTATTTGTATTTGTGATTAAAGTCCAGAAGGAAAGCTTATCTCTGAAAATTTATTTGTTCCAGTCATTTATGGTAATTTATTGCTTAATAAATCCTTTCGACTATTGGCCCCAGGGGCCTTATTGTGAAGGAGGGTCAGTTTCCAGATCAAAGACTGCAGATATTTTCTTCATATTAAGTTATAACCAAATGTCCTACATGGGAGATTGAAAACTCCAGAAGATGTCTGTTTTCTGCTGAGGATCTTAAAAACTTGATTCTTCATTTATACTTTATAGATAAATGGGCTGGTTTAACTTTGCCACAAACCTAAAGTGTCATCTAGTTTATACCTAGACCTATTTGTGTCTTCCTGTTACCTTTTTCTAGGAAAAATCTCTCCTCAAAGTTCATTAAATCAGATTTTGCAAAACAGAACTTCAACAAGAAGTTGGAAAAGACTAAAATCTATTTCTATCTAGAGAGTGTGAATGGGTCTCTGATTGAGGAAAACTGTGACAAAGGGATAAATAGTACAAGCTGTGGGAAGGCTGATAGAGAGAGACACCTAGGAAGCCACTCAGCATACAGATGTTCCCAATACCCTGCTCCATGTTGGCTTGGTCCCCATTTCAATTAACTTAAGCATAGTTCAGAGTCTGGGATTTAAGCCTGGCTATGTTGTTCAGGGTAATTAAGGATATTAAAGAGAGAGGCCCATTCATGGGAATGACATTCCTCCACAGGACAGCCACTACTTCTATTTTCTGTGTAGATACCCTGATCTTTCTGAGACCACAATAAATATCAACCAAGGGTAAGAAAGAAGTCATAGCATGACTTCATCTGTGCTCAAAGTGCATGACGTTTCAATTCAAATAACACTTGAAAACCAATGAAATCTCAAAATAGGACATAAAAGGACATCATATCCTTCAAGTAGTTACTGTTTGATATCTTCCTTGCCATCTAGCCACCACCACCTCCTGAAAGAAGGAGGTAAATAATCTGCCTGTTCTCTTTTCCTGCAGCATGGTTTTGGAGAAGGTCCAGATTCAGTTTCTTTAGTGTGAAATCACAAAATTGTTCATCATACAAGCATTATTCCTTTTGCCCAAGTTCCCAGCTCCTGACAAGCACACTCCATTCGAATTTTATAGAATTAAAAGTGGAAATTTAAGGCAACTTGTTGAAGAAGTCAAGGAGGGTGTGGACATCTTTTTTTTCTTCAACTTTCCCTTGATTGGCTTTTGACCAGATGCTACCTAAAAGGAATATTGAGAGAAGGCAAGAATAAAAGTGAAGCAGAAAGATAACAAATTATATTTCAGTTTATCCCTATGTAGTATAAATTGATTGATGAATAAATACTATCTGTGATAATAGGAAATAGAGCTTTGGGAGCATATTTAAGAAGTTTGATTGGATAAAATAGGGACAGCTTCTATGAGGGGTAAAAAAACCAAGCCACATCTTGAAAATCGAAGGTCCTTGCACAATTTTTTGTAGATAGGGATTTAGCTTTTCATTTTATTCTTTATTTCTGTAATCAAAAAAGTCAAAAACAATGATGAATGAATAACATTACAATTCTTATTCCCATTCATTCAATAGTTTCCAAGCTGCATAAGGTAAAACACATTGTACTGAGTGTAGGTATGTGTAGAACAGATTCAAAAATGAATAAGATACAGTCCCTTCCCTCAAAATTTTTACAATCTGGTAAGGAAAATGACAGGATATACAGACAAATATACTATAAACTACAATGTAAGAAATTCATTAAAAAAAAAGTGCCATGATCTTATATGGGATAACATGTGATCCCTTAGTCATTCTGTATTAGGTAATATAGAATCCAGCTGAATGTAGTATTCAGCAGACTCCATGCATGATAGGTCTTGGCTCTTGCTTAAGTTTCTGTTTACTAAGTTTGTCTTGGCTCCAGCTGCCCCTTCCCAAAGATAAGATAAATCCTATTCTTATAATCACAAGTTCCTCTTAGCCCCCTGTTTCTCTTGACTAACTTTGCACAAGACTAAATCCATTCCTGGTTCTACCAGTATTCTTTGATTTGGCCCTCTTATATAAACTTATATAAAAGTATAAACACTGACCCCTTTTTCCTCAAGGACCTAACTCACTCAGTATATGGGATTGAGGGCAACTGCCAGTACTAATATACTCTGAATATTTGGGGGGGAGGGGGATAGAGGGAGCCACAATCCCAAAAGTCGAAAAGTAAACTTGGGGAAAACCATGGCTATTTTGTTTGTGGAGTCAGGGCCAAGTGTATATTTGCTTTTACTAGTTCAAGAGACACTGCCTAATAACATCTACCTCTAAATATCCTTCCAATAAACTTCAATTCATACCTTAACTATAAATTTCCTTTAGAGTCACGTCAAGTCCATTTGGGTTTGTCCAACAAGCTAACTAATGTAGATAAAAATTATTAATATATTCAATGTTTATTCCAAATGTTCTGTAACTATTATGCTTGTAACATGAAAATGACCAATTTGTTCAGTGAGGGAATTTAACAGAGGCACTTCCCTTCACCCCAGATGATTGGATAAGGATTACCAACAGCTTACTGACCAACCTGTTGTCCCAATAAGGATATTCTACAAACACTAGATGAATTGTGCTAAATTAATAGATTAAAATGTTTGAAAAAAATCAACTTGCTATTGCTATAACCTCAGGAAACCTATAAAAACACAGCTGCCCACCCCTATGGTGAAGGCTTTCAATCAGTGATCACTGGTCCCATGTGAGATCTGGTCTAGAATACTTACCAATCTCAAACTGATATTATCTTAAGAATCAGAAGAACCATCTAACAAAAAGACTGTCCCAGAAGAAACAGTACCACCCTTCTCTCCAGTCTCCAATCCTATAAAAGCATTATTCTTATTGTACTATTTTTATTGTAGCCTATTTTTGTAATACTGATAGCTATTCTGCAAAAAGCATATTTACTTATATTCTTTTTGAGTCTCTAATACATACTTTTCATATTCAAATCTTTGTTTATTCATTATTTTCAGAAACCTAAATAAAAATTAATGAACTAAGATATTTTAGGGAAAGGAGGAAAGGAAGAAGGAGATAATTTTTGAGTTCAGCCTTAAAAAGGCTAAATAGGAATGGTTAATAAATGGAGGGATGCAGGGGAGACAACATTTCCAACAAATATACCTAAGATGTTGTTTTAGGTTCCCATCAGCAGGGCCACTTTCAAAGTTTCTTGCCAGAAATGACTGGCTTGTGAGTTGGAAGAGAAATCTATTTTCAAACCAAGTATATATTACTCAATAAAGATCGCCTGAATAAGACTTGTTTTAACAATCAAATAAGATTATAAATAAGAAAAATATTTGTAAAGAGTGAATAAGTGCTACTTAAATGAAAGGTAATATTATATTAATTTAAAATTAACAGATTAAAAAAAAAGGTCTTGAGGATTCTTGAGGAGACTTCTTTACATGTTCCTTCAATCAATAAGCATTTTTAATGCTTCTGGCCCAGCATTGTGACAAAGACAAAAACTAAATAGTCCAAAGCCTTAAGATGCTGATACTCTTCTTTTGTAAGTTTTTTGTAATGTTTTTTTCTTTTCTCTTTATATCCCGAGCATGTTATTGGATTGGGGCTCAGTACTTGTTAATGATTGAAACAGCAAAAACTTGGAATTGGGAGATCTTGGTTATAGTATCAGCTTTTCCCACTTAGAGCAAATGACTTTCCTGCTCTGGGTCTAGTGTGTTTCCTCATCTACAAAATGTAGGAGTTAAATTTACTTGTTAAGGTCTCTTTCTGCTCTAGTATTCCATGATATCCTAGGAGATGCATAGGGCCTTGACTCTCAGATAGTATCATCTACTTTACCTCCACACAGAAACACACTTCTAAAAATTGTTGTAAAAAGGAATCAGGTAATTCTCTTTGCCAATGAAAATCTGTCCTTGGTTCTTTCCTCTATTTGTCCATCTTCTCCCTTGCCAGGTTCTTTCATACTGAGAGTTTCAATGACCACTTTTATGCAAATAACTCCCATCTGTATCATTAGCCTTAGCCTCTTTCCCAAGCTCCAGACTTTTATTTCCCAATTCCCTGAAACACTGATGCAAAACTCAAATAGAAATAGATCCTTGTAGGCCACATATTGCCTTGGAAAACTTCAAATTAATGCTGTATTAATTAATTGATTAAAATTAATATATTGTAGTATATTTTTATTTACTATATGTTGTAAAACATTCAGTTTTGCCTGAATTTTGCCAACTGTTTGTAGGTTCTGAGTTTGATAACTCTAGCCTCCAGGACATCTTCATCTCTATATCCCACTATTCATTCATTCACATTCAGACACTGTGCTCTATGAGTGCTGTAGATACAAAGAAAAAAGGAAAATATCTCTGCCTTCATATTTTATTGAAGAGAATGTGCACACTGCAGATTAAACACAAAATATAGAAAAACTAATTTTTGGGAGTGAAAAATTAGCAGCAAGGCAGGGAGGAGATCAGGATAAGCTTCATCAGGATAAGCTTCCTTTGGAAGTGGCACTGAAACTGAGCTTTGAAGGAAGGGCTTCTTGGGCAAAAAAGTTATCCTAGAATGGAGAATGACCTGTGCAAAGGCATAAACAAAGATGGCTTGTCATGTACAGAGAACAGCAAGTAGATCAGATGGACTGAACGATAGAGGGTACAAAGAAAAGTAATGTCATGTAATTTGGAGAAGTAGTTTGGAGCCATATTGCAAAGGGCTTTAAAAGCCATGGTATTTACATTTTAATTACAGATGAAACAAGGAGCCACTGAACTTCTTGAGCAAGAAAAGAGTGATCCGGGAAGGGGTGGAGCCAAGACAGCGGAGATCAGACACAAGTCTCAGTAACCTCCTCTAACCTTCCTTCAAACCAACAGCAGATGAAGCTTCTAGACTGGTTTTAAAGTCGAAGAACCCACAAATATCTGGAGCATAACACATTTCTAGAAGAAGATAACCTGGAAAAACTTCAGAAGAGGTCTGTCTCAATCGGGCAGGGGAATGGTCTGCCAAACCCAAACTGCAGCACAGGGAGGAGACTAGCAGGGAGCTGGAGTGGGAATCAGAACTTTGTGGCTTTGACACACCTGAGGGGTCTTCTATGGGCCTCTTGGGCCAATCTGTCCTGATTATAAGCAGGTGGTTTGGCAGATCTGCCTTTTGTGGGGGGTAGATTGTGAACCACTGAGCCTCTGAAGAGCACCGACCTAGCTACCATCACACAGCACTCTAAGCAATCAATCAATCAGCTGAACTGCCCAGCACTGAAAATCAATCAATAAATCAGCAGAACTGCCCTGAAATAACTCAATCAGCAGAACTGCCCCAGGACAAATTAAAGCAGCTGTCCCTCCTTTGCCTTGAACAGACCTCACACCTTAAAAAAAAAAAAAAAAAAAAAAAAGAATAAAAAACCAAAAAGAACTTTCACAATAGACAGCTTTTATGGAGAGAGGGAAGAGCAGACCTCAAATCCTGAGGTCCCTAAAGTTAAAGCAATTCCAAAAGAAAGCCCCAAAGAGAGACACAAGCTGTCTCAAAGCTTTCTTTGAAGACTTCATAAAGGATCTTAAAAGAGAGTTAGAGGAAATATGGAGAAATGAAAAGAGATCATTGGAAAAAAATGGAAAAAGAATGCAATGAACAAAAAAATGTAATTGGCCAATTACAAAAGGAGTTAAAAACAGTAACTGAAGAAAATAACACATTAAAAATTAGAATTGAACAAATAGAAGTGAATGACTCAAAGTGAATCAGTTAAACAAAAACAAAAAAAATGAAAAAATAGAAGAAAATATAAAATATCTCCTAGGAAAAACAACTGACCTGGAAAAT
The DNA here is from genome assembly GCA_023553655.1 of Myrmecobius fasciatus. Classification (NCBI taxonomy): domain Eukaryota; kingdom Metazoa; phylum Chordata; class Mammalia; order Dasyuromorphia; family Myrmecobiidae; genus Myrmecobius; species Myrmecobius fasciatus. The sequence goes on along the minus strand of JAJPUD010001701.1, from coordinate 98,502 downwards.
AGATCTAGGAGAGACAATCTAAAAATTATAGGGCTTCCTGAATGCCATGATGAAAAAAAGAACTTAGACATCATCTTACAGGAAACCATAAAATAAAACTGTCCTGATATTTTAGAATCAGAAGGTAAAATAACCATCGAAAGAATCCACCAATCACCTCATGAAAGAAACCCCAAAATTAAATCCCCAAGGAATATCAGGGCTTAATTTCAGAACTATCATACCAAGGAAAAGATATTACAAGCAGCCAGAAAGAAACAATTTAAATACTGAGGAGCCACAATTAGGATCACCCAGGACCTATCAGCTTCCACCTTAAAGGATCAAAGGGCCTGGAATCTGATATTCTGAAAAGCAAAGGAACTGGCATTACAGCCAAGAATAAACTATCCAGCTAAAATGACCAATATCTTTCAGGAAAGAAGATGGATATTCAATGATATAAGTGAATTTCACCTATTTCTAATGAAAAGACTAGAACAGAACAAAAAATTTGATCTCCAAACAGAACTCAAAAGAAACATAAAAAGGTAAAAAGAAAAAAAAAACTCTTGAGAACTATATTTATGTTATGTATATTCTTAGAGAATGAGGGTATAAGTTGATTTTATTATGGTAATATGAAAAAGAAATTAGAGGTAAAAAAGGGATAATACTGGAAGAAAAGGAAAAAGGAGGTAAAATAAGGGAAATTACATCACACAAAGAGGCAAAGAAAACCTATTATAATTGAGGGAAAGAAGGGAGGGAGATGAGCATTGTGTGAATCTTACTCTCATCAGCTTTGGCTCTGAGAGAATAACAAACATATTTGATATTACAAAGAAACTTGTCTCAACTTCTAGGGAAATAGGAGGGAAAAGAAAGGGAAAGACTAATAGAAAGGAAAACAGAAGAATTAGGGGAAAGGTGTAAAAAAGGTCATGGTACGCTAAAGGGGAAGGACTGTTTGAGGGAGGTGATTATCAAAAGCAAAATACTAGGAAGGAGGGAAGGGGAATAAGAAAGAGAAAAGCATAACTTAAAGTAAATAAGATGACAGGAAATATAGAATTAGTTATTTTATTTTATTTTTTGCTGAGGCAATTGGGGTTAAGTGACTTGCCCAGGGTCACACAGCTAGGAAGTATTAAGTGTCTGAGGGTTGGATTTGAACTCAGGTCTTCCTGACTTCAGGGCTGGTGCTCTATCCACTATACCACCTAGCTGCCCCTAGAATTAGTTATTTTAACTGTGAATGTGAATGGAATGAACTCTCTCATAAAGCAGAAGTGGATAGCAGACTGGTTTAAAAGCTAGAATCCAACAATATGCTGTTTACAAGAAACACATTTAAAGCATAATAATACATACAGAGTGAAGGTAAAGGGCTGGAGCAGAATCTATTATGCTTCAGATGAACAAAAAAAAGGCGGGGATAGCAATCCTGATCTCAGATCAAGTAAAAGCAAAGATAGATGTAATTAAAAGAGACAAGGAAGGAAACTATATCTTACTAAAGGGTACCATAGATAATGAAGCAATATCAATACTAAACATATATGCACCAAGTGGTATAGCATGGAAATTCCTAGAGGAAAAGTTCGGAGAGATGCAAGAAGGAATAGACAGCAAAACTATAATAGTGGGGGATCTCAACCTCCCTCTCTCAGAACTAGATAAATCAAACCACAAAATAAATAAGAAAGAAGTTAAGGAGGTAAAAAAAAATGTTAGAAAAGTTAGGTATGATAGATCTTTGGAGAAAATTGAATGGAGACAGAAAGGAGTTTACTTTTTTCTCAGCGGTTCATGGAACTTATACAAAAACTGACCATGTGTTAGGACATAAAAACCTCAAAATCAAATGCAGGAAGGCAGAAATAGTAAATACATTTTTTTCCAGATCATGATGCAATAAAAATCACATGCAATATAAGGCCAGGAGAAAACATACCAAAAAGCAATTGGAAACTAAATAATCTCATCCTAAAGAATGAATGGGTGAAACAGCAAATTACAGACACAATTACTAATTTCATCCAAGAAAATAACAATAAGGAGACAACATACCAAAATTTGTGGGATGCAGCCAAAGCGGTAATAAGGGGAAATTTTTATATCTCTAGATGCTTACTTGAATAAAATAGAGAAAGAGAAAATCAGTGAATTGGGCTTGCAACTAAAAATGTTAGAAAAAGAACAAATTAAAAACCCCCAATCAAATATCAAACTTGAAATCCTAAAAATAAAAGGAGAGATTAATAAAATTGAAAGTAAAAAAAACTATTGAATTAATAAATAAAACTAAAAGTTGGTTTTATAAAAAAAACAAAAAAATATATAAACCTCTAGTTAATTTGATTAGAAAAAGGAAAGAGGAAAATCAAATTGTTAGTCTTAAAAATGAAAAGGGAGAACTTTCCACCAATGAAGAGGAAATTAGGAGTTATTTTGCCCAACTTTATGCCAATAAATTTGATGACCTAAGTGAAATGGAAAAATATCTGCAAAAATATAGATTGCCCAGATTAACAGAAGAAAAAAATAAATTACTTAATTAGTCAGTCCCATTTTAGAAAAAGAAATACAAGTCATTAATCAACTCTCTAAGAAAAAATCCCTAGGACCATATGAATTTACATGTGAATTCTACCAAACATTTAAAGAACAATTAATTCCAATATTATATAAACTATTTGAAAAAATAGGGAATGAAGGGCTCCTACCAAATTCCTTTTATGGCAGAGATATGGTGCTGATAGCTAAACCAGGTAGGATGAAAACGAGAAAGGAAACTATAGACCAATTTCCTTAATGAATATTAATGCAAAAATCTTAAATAAAATATTAGCAATGAGATTACAGAAAGTCATCCCCAGGATAATACACTATGACCAAATAAGATTTATCCCAGGAATGCAGGGATGGTTCAATATTAGGAAAACTATAAGCATAATTGACTATATCAATAACCAAATTAACAAAAAACATGATTATCTCAATAGATGCAGAAAAAGCATTTGATAAAATCCAACATCCATTCCTATTAAAAACACTAAAGAATATAGGAATAAACAGACTTTTCCTAAAAAGTCAGTAGTATCTATTTAAAACCATCAGTTAGCATCATATGTAATGGTGATAAACTGCAACCATTCCCAATAAGATCAGGGGTGAAACAAGGTTGCCCACTATCAACATTACTATTCAGTATTGTTTTAGAAATGCTAGCTTTGGCAATAAGACAAGAAAAAGAGATTAAAGGAATTAGAGTAGTTCGTGAGAAAACCAAATTATCACTCTTTGCAGATGATATGATGGTATACTGAGAGAACTCTAGAGAATTAACTAAAAAATTATTAGAATTAATCTACAACTTTAGCAAAGTTGCAGGACACAAAATAAATCCACATAAATCATCAGCATTTTTATACATCACTAACAAAATCCAACAGCAAGAGAGACAAAGAGAAATTCCATTTAAAATAACCATAGATAGTATAAAATATTTGGGAATATATCTGCCAAGGGAAAGTCAGGAACTATATGAACAAAACAACAAAACACTATCCACACAAATAAAGTCAGATCTAAACAATTGGAAAAATATCAAGTGCTCTTGGATAGGTCAAGCGAATATAATAAAGATGATAATACTACCTAAACTAATCTATTTATTTAGTGCTATACCAAATTTTCAAGAAATTATTTAACTGACCTAGAAAAAATAACAACAAAATTCATCTGGAAGAACAAAAGGTCAAGAATTTCAAGGGAATTAATGAAAAAAAAAAAGCAAATGTAGGTGGTCTAGCTGTACCAGATCTAAAACTATATTATAAAGCAGCAGTCATCAAAACCATTTGGTACTGGTTAAGAAATAGAGTAGTTGATAAGTGAAATAGGTTAGGTTCACAGGACAAAATAGTCAATGACTACAGTAATCTAGTGTTTGACAAACCCAGCTTTTGGGATAAGAACTCACTATTTGACAAAAACTGCTGAGAAAATTGGAATCTATTGTGGAAGAAACTGGGCATTGACCCACACCTAACACCACATACCAGGATAAGGTCAAAATGGATTCATGATCTAGACATAAAGAATGATATTATAAAGAAATTAGAAGAACATAGGATAGTTTACCTTTCAGATCTGTGGAGAAGGAAGGGATTTGTGACCAAAGAAGAACTAGAGATCATCATTAATCACAAAGTAGATAATTTTGACTATATCAAGTTTAAAAGTTTTGTACAAACAAAATGAGTGCAGATGAGATTAGAAGGGAAGCAATAAACTGGGAAAACTTTTTTTACATTCAAAGGTTCTGACAAAGGCCTCATTTCTAAACTATAGAGAGAATTGACTCATTTATAAGAATTCAAGCCATTCTCCAGTCGATAAATGGTCAAAGGATATGAACAGATAATTTTCAGATGATGAAATTAAAACTATTTCTAATCATATGAAAAGTTGCTCCAATCACTATTGATCAAAGAAATGCAAATTAAGACAACTCTGAGATACTACACACCTGTCAGATTGACTAAGATCACAGGAAAAGAAAATGACGAATGTTGGAGGGGATGTGGGAAAACTGGGACACTAATACATTGTTGGTGGAAACTGTGAACGGATCCAACCATTCTGGAGAGCAAACTGGAACTATGTTCAAAAAGTTATCAAACTATGCATACTCTTTGACCCAGCAGTATTTCTATTGGGCCTATATCCCAAAGAGATCTTAAAGGAGGGAAAGGGACCCACATGGGCACAAATGTTTGTGGCAGCTCTTTTTGTAGTGGCTAGAAACTGGAAACTGAATGGATGTACATCAATTGGAGAATGGCTGAATAAATTATAGAATATGAATGCCATGGAATATTATTGTTTTGTAAGAAATGACCAACAAGATGATTTCAGAGAGGCCTGGAGAGACCTACATGAATTGATGCTAAGTGAAATGAGCAGAACCAGGAGATCGTTATACATAGCAACAAGAATATTATATGATGATCTATTCTGATGGACATGGTTCTCTTCAACAATGAGGTGATTCAAACCAGTTCCTATTGTTTAGTGATGAAGATAGTTATATGCATCCAGAGAGAGGCCTGTGGATACTCAGTGTGGACCACAACATAGCATTTTAACGCTTTCTGTGAATGTTTGCTTACATTTTGTTTTCCTTCTTAGGTTGTTTTTTTTTTTCTCTTTCTAGATCCGATTTTTCTTGTGCGGCAAGATAACTGTATATATATATTGGATTTATTATATATTTTAACACATTTAATATATATTAGACTACCTGCCATCTAAGGGACAGGGTAGAGAGGAGGGGAAAAATTTGGAACAAAAAATTTTGCAAAGGTCAGTGTAGAAAAATAACTCAATGTTCTGTAAATAGAAAGCTTTAATAACAAATAAATAAATAGAGAATGCTTCCATCTAAAAAAAAAAAAAGAAGAAGAAGAAGAGGAGTGTGATCATCCTTGTGCTTCAGCAGCTCTGGGGAAGGTAGTTCAGAAAGGATATGGGAAAACAAATTGGGAAACTACTGAAATGCTCTAGCTAAGAAGTTATTAAAGCCTGTCTTCATTAGGGGGGTACCAAGTCCTGTAGTTGGAAAGGAGAGTAACAGATGAAAGACACTGTAAAAGCAGAATTTGTGAGAGTTAGTGACTGATAGGAGTCTGGGTCCTGAAACTGGATAATTGGAAGGAGGATTCAACAGAAATAGTGAAGTTGGTGTAATGGAATACTATTGTGCTATAAGAAATAACAATCTGAATGGTTTTAGAAAAGCTTGGAAAGACTTACATGAACTGATGCAAAGTGAAGTGAGCAGAAACAGGAAAAAGTACACAGTATTAGTATTATCACAGCAATCAACTGTGAATGTGAATAACTATTACCAGCAATACAATGATCCAAAACAATCAGAAGAATTTATGATGAAAAAAAAGCTTCTTACCTCCATATATATGTAACTGATAAAGTCTGAATATAGGTTAAAGCATAATTTTTTAAACTTTATTTTTCTTGGGGTTTTTTTTTGGGGGGGCGTCTGTGTTTTCTTTTGAACATGACTAATATGGAAATATGTTTTGCATGACTACATATGTATAATCTATATCAAATTGCCTACCTTCTCATGGAGGACAAAGGGGATTTATAATTCAAAATTTTAAAGAGCAAATATTAAAATTGTTTTTACCTGAATCTTTTTTAATTATTTTTTTCTCAATAGTATTTTCTTTCCAAAAATTTGTAAAGATAATTTTCAACATTCATTTTTATAATTTTTTTTGTTCCAGTTTTCTTTTCCTCCCTCCTTACTTACCATCCCTCATCCCATGACAGGAAGCAATCTGATACAGGTTATGCATGTATAATACTTTTAAACCTATTTCCATATTCGGCATATTGTGCAAGAAACATCAGGACAAAAGGGAAAAATGCAAGAAATAAAAAGCAAACAAACAAAAAAAGGTGAAAATAATAGACTTTGATCCACATTTAGTCTCCATTGTTCTCTCTCTAAATGAAGATGGCATTTTCCATACCAAGTCTATTGGAATTGTCTTAGACAACCACATTACTGAGAAGAGCTCAGTCTATCATAGTTGATCATCATACAATCTTGCTGTTACTGTTCTCCTGGTTCTACTCACTTCTCTCAGCATCAGTTCATGTAAGCCTTTCCAGGCTTTTCTGAAATCAGCCTGTTCATAGCTTCTTATAAAACAATAACATTCCATTACATTCATATACCACAATTTATTCAACCATTCCCCAGTTGTTGGGCATCTACTCAATTTCCAATTCCTTGCCACTACAAAAAGAACTGTTATAAACATTTTTGCATATGTGGGTCCTTTTCCCTCAAAAAATTTAATTTTAATAAAAAAATAGAGAAGTAGGGAGAAACAAAGGTTTGGGATAATATTCAATTTCAGAATTTGAATTTAAAACCTCTATGAAGTACTTCTTCAAGTATATATTATATGTGTCTCAGGACCACAATGTGATAAGAAGTTTTATCATCATTTCCCTTTCTTAGTGATTTCATCAGCTCTTATGAGTCTAACTATCATCTTTTTTTCCCCTTTTCTTTTTTTTATATAAAGCTTTTTATTTACAAAACATATGAGTGACCTTTCAACATTGACCTTTGCAAAAACTTTTTTTTCCCAAGCTTTTCCCCTCCTTCCCCCCACCCCCCACCCCTAGATGACAGGTAATCTAATACATGCTAGATAGGATAAATTATATGACAAATACAATACATGTATACATATCTATACAGTTATCTTACTGCACAAGAAACATCAGATCTAGAAAGAAAAGAAGAAAAAAACAACCTAAGAAGGAAAACATGCATGGAAATATTCACAGAAAGCGTTAAAATGCTGTGTTGTCGTTCACTCTCAGTTCCCACAGGCCTCTCTCTGGATGTATATGACTATCTTCATCACAGAACAACTGGTTTGAATCACATCATTGTTGAAGAGAACCATGTCCATCAAAATTGATCATCGTATAGTCTTGTTGCTGTGTATAATGTTCTCCTGGTTCTGCTGATTTCACTCAGCATCAGTTCATGCAAGTCTCTCCAATCCTCTCTGAAATCCTCCTGTTGGTCATTTCTTACAGAACAATAATATTCCATAACATTCATATACCATAATTTATTCAGCCATTCTCCAATTGATGGGCATCTTTTCAATTTCCAGTTTCTTGCCACTACAAAAAGAGCTGCCACAAACATTTTTGCACATGTGCGTCCCTTTCCCTCCTTTAAAATCTCTTTGGGATATAGGCCCAGTAGAAACACTGCTGGGTCAAAGGGTATGCACAGTTTGATAACTTTTTGAGCATAGCTCCAAATTGCTCTCCAGAATGGTTGGATCCGTTCACAGTTCCACCAACAATGTATCAGTGTCCCAGTTTTCCCACATCCCCTCCAACAGTTATCATTATCATTTCCTGTCATTTTAGCCAATCTGACAGGTGTGTAGTGGTATCTCAGAGTTGTCTTAATTTGCATTTCTCTGATCAATAGTGACTTGGAGCACCTTTTCCTGTGACTGGAAATAGTTTCAATTTCTTCGTCTGAAAATTGTCTGTTCATATCTTTTGACCATTTATCCATTGGAGAATGGATTGAATTCTTATATATTTGAGTCAATTCTCTATATATTTTAGAAATGAGGCCTTTATCAGAACCTTTGGATGTAAAAATATTTTCCCAGTTTAATGCTACCCTTCTAATCTTGTCTGCATTCATTTTGTTTGTACAAAAACTTTTTAACTTGATATAGTCAAACATCTATTTTGTGATTAATGATGACTTCTAGTTCTTCTTTGGTCACAAATTTCTTCCCCCTCCACAGGTCGGAGAGGTAAACCATCACTATCATCTTTAAGTAGATGATTTTCAAATACATATATTTAGCCTCAGTCTCTCCTTAATTCTGAACCCAAGTCCCTACTTGGAGAAGCACTTCATAGAGGTTTCAAATTCACATTCTGAAGGAACAGATACCAAAAATTAAGGCTCTTTGATGTAATCCATAAAATCTTATCTACACCCACAGTGAAACATGGAACATGGAATATGTACTTAGAGGTTTCAATGACAATGTACAATTCTCATAAAAATATGCAGATTGGCTCTAGTGAATTTGACAGGAAGATGAGATTCACTTAGTGACATTCTGTGTGATAGAATTCAATGATTGAGAGAAAAAAATTAAAATCTCTTTCCAAAAATCTGGAGGATTTGATTGGGCTAATGTAAACATGAAAACTACTGAGATTTTCAGGGCTTCATATCCAGAGAGAAGCCCAGATAAGGAACTATGTGAGCCCATTCTTTAACAGGAGAACCAATGATTAATATTCATTATGCAAAAAGAGTAATTCCACATTAGATTTTATTTATTTTATACTCTTTCCTCATGTCAATCTTTGGCTACAGCAGGAGGATAAACAACTACTAGAAAATCTTTTGACTGCCTCTTGTTAAGCAACCCCACTTTGTTCAGAACATCAGAACTCTCTTGTCATTCAAAAATAAAAATAAAAATTCCTATTTTTTGGTAACTCACTATTATCTGGAAATGGGGGTCTACTCTGCCAAAAAAAAAGAGGATTGTGAGAAAAGCTTTCTTCACCAGGAATGTAATGTAGACAGTTTTAATAATAAAAAAGGCATAATAAATGTGACTTAAACAAAGGCAACTGGCTCTTAATAGAGACTGCATGAATTTTGAATCTGCTGAATTGAATTGTATGTTTATAAAAACATCTTATATTTAATCAGTTAATAAGTTCTATCCATTCTACCTACACAATATCTGGCACTTTCATCCCTCTCTTCTCTATTCCATTACCAATATTCTAATAAGGTGTTCAAATGCCATTGTCCCTAATCACTGTTGGTAATGACTTTCCCCCTCAGACCTCTTCAATGTACTTACTATAAAACTGTGTATTATAATTACTGAATTGTGTATACCTCTGGTAAGTCATGCTGACCATGTATATCAAAACTTTATACTGTACCCTCCTAATTAGGTAATGCTCTACTCACAGCAGATATTTAACAGATATTTACTTAAAAAACAGAATCTGAGAAAAAGAAATGTCCAATTCCATTACCCCTTTGCCTAGAAGTTTAAATTTCTTGAAATGTAATTTCCTTCAAATGAAATGGGTTTACCACTTGTCAAACCAGTGGGGCATAAAGTTTATCACTTCTTCAATCCTCAGGCAGAAATCTGGGAAATAAAGGAGGATTCTTACCTCCTGCAACACTCAACTCAGATCACAGAGAATGTGAGAATACCAGTAATGACTGGTAAGTCATTACATAATTTCTTTGCCCCATGTTCACACTTTGGGGGACATTCTAGATTCACTTATTCCATTCCCACATAGTTGAGCAGTCTGACTTCAATTCTACATCAGCACTCTCAATTCTTGATGGAATAACCTTGACATCAAGTAATAAAGCCCATCCCACTTACAACCACACCACTTGATTTCACCTGGACCTCAGGTGTAGTATCTCCTACTTAAAGAACATTCTTCTTTAGAATTCAAGTGCATTCTGCTAGACTCCAACCTTTTAATCATTGAGGATAAATTATGCCTTGACCTAGCTTTGCTTCCTACCTTCCTTTCAAAGTTATCCAGATAAGGCACATGCACACAGACACACAGAGAGAAAGAGACAGAGAGAAAGACAGAGACAGAGACAGAGAACAAAAACAAACAAAAGACAACTGTCCCCAGAGGCCTCATAAACATATTTAGAGGAGGTAATCCTCTATCTCTCTTAATTGAACAATCTTTAGGAAAATCCTAATGGACTACAGAAGCCAGTTCTTAAACAAGAGACAGCTTTACTCCCTTGCCTCTGCTTTAGTTGGAATTTTTGTTTCCTTTTCCCTGACACAGTTTCTTTGTTGCAGCAATAATAACTTCCACTTACCTAGTGTTTTGTATATACTATAGATTATATATTTCTCCTATATGATATAAACTTCTTGATGTCAGGAAATGTTTCTTTTTAACTCTATGTTCCTAAGTGCTTAATAACTGCTTATCGACCAATTTATCTATTGCTTCTTTCTTCATCTTCTTTCATCTCTTCTCAGACCTCTGAAAAGGAAGTCTTTAGAGTGAGAAGGGAAGGTCACAGGAGTAGCAGTTTGACAATTATTTTTAGTCAAGAAAACAATTTATCCCAGATTGAAGGGGAAGTGAGTTTTTTGGCTTTCATGCCCAGAGTCCTTCAGAAGGCTGCAGCTGATGAAAAGAGATGGGTTCCTGCCTGATGTCATTTCTGGGGTATATAGTGTAGGACAGTATGTTTGAACATGTAGGCAACCCTGTCCAGGTACTGTGAAAATTATTTTTGAACCTACCTAGAATGAAGTGGAGGAGGAGGGTGATAGGGAAAAGAAAGAGTCCATATTGTTAAGATTTAGAGAGGAGTAGGAAGTTTTTATCTGATCTATGAACTCTGCAGTGAATTTAGGAAGGCTGAGATATGGAGAAAGAGAGAAAAGGCTAAAGGACTGGAGTTCTCTTCATGAATCAGAGAGAAGAAAAAATTTGAATCTCTGAAACTGACTCATCTCCTCTGACTTAATATAATAGCTTCCTGGGACTCAGAAAACCTGGGTTCTAGTCTTAGATTTAGTCAGTTTTATCACTGACTGACTCAGATAAAATACTCTCTAATCCTCAGTTTTCTTATCTAAAAAAAAAAAACAAAAACAAAAACAAAAACAACCTAGGATGTTTGATTAATGGGATAGGGTCAGAATGTTATGAAATCCAAATGCCTTTACTAGACTCAATCCTGGATCCAAGTCCCTGTTCCCAGGTGGTGTGTGTAGTAGAACTATTTAGAAAGCGAGGTCCTGGGTTGAGAATCCCTGCTCTATTACTGATTTCCTTAATTTCTCTGGGCCCAAGTTTTCTCATCTGTAACAATGAAAGATTCTTTTTTTTCTTGCTGCTGTTGTTTTTACTTTATGACTTTTAAGTTATTTCCAGCTCTCTATCTAATAACTTATGACATAGTCATATGTCATATGTTATTAAACATATGACATATGACTAATGATATAGACTTATGATATAGTCTTCTGCATTTTCCCCAATTCAGAAAGACTAATACTTCCCCCCTTTAGAGATATACCAATAAGTAGATAATTTTTCAACTTTAAAGGCTCATATTTTGTCTTCTCTAGAAGTTATTTCTGTTGATTCCTAGGTCAGTCAGATGGAATTCTAGTCCCTTCTTACTGGAGATCAGGATAGGATCAGACTCTAAAATGGTTTGCTCCTGGCAGAATTTTAGGGGCTGTCCATTGCTTTGCAGTTTGTTTTAGAGAATGATCTCATTGTATCTTGTACCTAAAGCCATAGAATTGAGGGCTGGAAAGGATCTTAAAATTCCTCTAATATAATCCCTTCATTTTAAAGTTAAGAAAATTGAGGCCCAGGAAGATTAAATTTAATTCATAGCCATCCAAGTCTCAAGATTCATGTGACCTGGATCTGATTCTGAGGCCTAAAAAGGTCATTTTCTTAATTTTTGACTCATTATGTATTCACCCCAGAGTTTATTCTGAAGCAAGTTCCAAAATAAAACTTAAGTAAAGCTTATATCTATATTCCTTATATGTGGTTGGAAAGATTACCAGCTCTGATACAATAATCAAAATAATAGATGCAAATTAGATGTGGGACAGCTATATTTGTCACCTTACAGAAAAAGCAGAAGATACAAAATATTTACAGAAGCCCATAAACATATACAGAAAACACATAAGGCATTCAAATAGTTCATAAATTCTCCCTGGAAGAGAATGAAATTTGGACTTGTAATTGGGACCTATCTTTGATATTCCTGGGAGTCCTTCTTTCCAACATGATCCTAAACTGGATCTCCATCACCACCCCCTTCCCTATTCCTCCCTACTTTTAGTAGTAATTTAAACTCCCCTCAGAGAATAAATAAAATGTTTCAGTTGCTCACTATGAACTTCATTTCCCATCATATCTTCAGTGTTTGAATGACTCATTGAATTGGCAAAGATGGGCAAAGTTCCCAAGTAACAATTACTCTTAACTTTCCCTCCAACTTCTGAGACCATGGGGATGATTCTGTTATTTTACCAAGGCAACACTTCTCAGGAAATCTCCTTTCTCTTTAAAAGATTCAGTCCTCAAAATGTCTAACTGGAAATTCTAGAACATTTGAAATTACCCATTAGGCTATCTGTCCAGGAAGCCTGGTAAATTCTTCAAATTGATTAAGATTCTACTGAACAACACCTGATTATGTCAAAAATCAGTTAGTGTCTTTAGGTACAAGTACTGGGCAATCCAAAAGACAAAACTCAAGCATTCTCTGGCCTGATTCCACGTTACTGCAGAATTACAAATGCACACAGATAAGTGCAAGATAACTTGAGAAAAGAGAGAAATAAGGGAAGTTGGGTGTAGATCATGTAAAGTTTCAGAGACAAGGTGACATTCAACTAGGACTTGAAAGAAGAGCTACATACAGGTCAAATCCAAAAGCTCCAACTCCAATTTAGTTCAAATAAATATATGAGCATCATTCTGCATTTCTTACTTCCTTTAAGTCTTATTAGCGTCTTGAACTTAGTATAGTGGTACACCATTTATTTGGAACAAAATAAAATAATTACATTTACTCATATACAATAAGCCTTACAACTTTTTACATCTTTAAAAAACATTCAATATATATTATGTCCAATAGTAAAAATGGCAATTGTTGGAAAGGCTATGTTTTCCTTTTTTTACTTGAGGAAGGAGTTTGGGGGAACAAGGAGAGATAGCAAAGGTATTGCCATCAAAATAAAGAAAAAAATAAAAGAACAGCACTGACTTGTTTTAATGTATCAAAGAAAACAAAAGGAAGGTCAGAAGAAAACAGATAAACAGGACAACTTTAAAAGTAATTTATTGAATCATAATTTTTTAAAAAGAAAGCTATACATAATGGATATTTATGATTTGATAGCTAATCCTATTCTTTTTGTATATGGAATTTTTGTGTTTTTCTGTTTTCTCTGTATGTGGGATTTTCTTATGTTCATTAAATTCCTAATTTTTAAAAATATGCAATCTGTCCTTGTATTACAGTGACTTGTTTTACATTTTGGCATTAACTTTACAAAATTTCCACATATATGCTTTAATAATTTATCACGAAACTATGCTTTTATCACATTGGATGGAATTATATGTTTTTCTTTGATGAACAGTCAATTGTTCTGAATTGAGTCTTAATTGTTGCTTATAAGTTATGAATGGAATTAAAATCATAGCAGTCTCTATGCCCAAAGGGCTATAAAACTGAATATACCCTTTAAGCCAATACTACTACTACTAGGTTTGTATTCCAAAAAACATTTTTAAAAAGGAGGGGGAGGATCTATTTGTACAAAAATATTTAGAGCATCTCTTTTTGTAGTGGCAAAGAATTGTAAATTGAAGGAATACTCATCAATTGAGGAATGGTTAAACAACTTGTAGTATAGGATTATGAAGGAATATTACTGTGCTATAAAAAATTATGGGTAGGTAGATTTCAGAAAAACCTGGAAAGACATATTTTAACAAATACAAATTGAAGTGAGCAGAACCAGAAAACAGTGTACATGGTAACAGCAATACTGTAAAATGATCAACTGTGGATGACATAGCTATTCTCAGCAATACAATGATCCAAGACAATTCCAAAGGACTTAATGATAAAAAATATTATCCACCTCCAAGGAAAGAACTAATGGAGTCTGAATGCAGATTGAAGCATACTATTTTTATCTTTCTGTATTTGTGTGTGTATGATTATTTTTTTCTAGAGGCCTGTGTCTTCTTTCACAATATGACTGCTATGGTAATATAATTTTGCATCACTGGACATGTAGAATTTATATCAAATTGCTGACCTTCTTAGGAGAGGGAAGGAGAGAAAAAAATGTGAAGCTTAAAAAATTATAATTGAATATTAAAAATTATCTTTACATGTAACCAGAGAAAAAGATGATATTTTTTAAATCACATGAATTCTTAGGTCAATAAAACCTAGTTATTTTCATCTCATATAAATTTCTTGACTTTCTATGCCATGTGGCATAATTCAAGGTCACATTTTAGGATTCCATTTAAGATTTGCTGCAATTTTGGAACAATTCTACTTCTCAGTCTATCAGTATATTTGCCATAATTCCTTAATTCCTCAGTGAAGACAAGATATCTAGGCCTACTAGAAATTTTAAAATTCCCAAAACATTTTTAGAGGAAGGTTTTACAGTCTGTTTACTTAGACTTAAAAATTCTTATGTTTACTCTAGCTTCTTTTCAACAAAGAAGAACTTGACAAAAGTTTTAATATTTCCTTGAATGAAAAACTGAGTTTGTTCATCAGTAGAATTAACCATTTCCCTATCTTCAATATTCCAATCTTTATGCTGTTTTGCCCATGTCAGGAGTTTTTTTCTTCATAGCAATGGTTAGTAGCCATGGTGGTGGTGGTGGTGGTGGTGGTGGTGGCAGTGGTGATGAATGAGTGTGTGTGTGTGTGTAAATGATTTTATTTTTAAATTCTGTTTTTCCACTTTCAAGAATATTATATCACATTGTATCCTCTGAAGATATTTGCTTGTTTTCTGAGGATTAATTAGGCTGCAAAAATTGTTGAGTTGTTGGTGGTGTTTTTCATTTTCAACAAGCACTTTCTTTTGTGTCTTAGTAGTTCAAATCAAGTTTTTTCATGGGCTTCAATAATTCTTGAAGTATTTGAATGCCTCACACCAACAGTGACTACAATATCTCTACTAGTCCTTGAAAAGTGCTCCTCAAATACTATAACTTTTGCACATTTCCTTAGAGCAATGTTAATTCTTTAAAAACAAAATGTTAAAAGCTAAAGCCAAAGAAAACAATAAATCACTTATATAGGACACAAATCTAGCATTTGGCTGACAAGCGAACTAAGCAAAGGTGGGGACACCCATTCATTTGAGTGCTGATCATCCAATTGTGTCAAGATCAGAGGTTCTAGACAATTTTTAGATGAAGAAATTAAAACTATTTCTAGTCATATAAAAATGTTCTAAATCACTATTGATCAGAGAAATTTAAATTAAGACAACTCTGCTTTTTGCTGAGGCAACTGAAGTTAAGTGACTTGCCCAGGGTCACACAGCTAGGGAATGTTAAGTGTCTGAGGTCAAATTTGAACTCAGGTCCTCCTGACTTCAGGGCTGGTGCTCTATCCACTTAGCTGCCCCTCTCTGCATATATTTTGAATAGAAAAAGCTATTATTAAAAAAAAAGATCAGAAATTCTAAGGCAGCCTGGCATAGTAGAAATATACATATATGACCAGTATTGTTGCATAATGAAACCATATCAAAATTATGATCCTAATCAATTGGCACACTGATGTACGTACTTGATAAATGTTGAATTATGTTTGGAGATTTGGAAGATGGGGGTAGTGAGGAAGACAATGGTTTGGAATGATAAAACCTTTTAAGTCCAAGCCTAATTTTTTTACTTATCTCAAGGACACTTTCTCTAAAGGAAAATTTTTGGCTGTTAAAAACAACCTTCCCTACTTTGGTAATTGGGATACTGGACTCTTCCACTAACTCCCTGTGAGACCTTGAAGAACTCCTTTCCCTTCACTAAAACTTAGTTTCCTTATGTATAAAAATTAAGTAGCCAGGCTAGGGAGTCTCTAAAGTCCCTCAGCTCTAATAGTCCATCATGATTCTAAAGGCCAGTTTCTCCACAATCTCTCAGAACACTCCAAAACAGAAATTGTGTCAAAGATGAAGTAACTTCAGCTGTATTCATAATCTAGGATACCCAGAATCCAAAAGAAGGATTTTTAAAAATGAACTGATGCTTAATTGAGCTCATTCAGCATCCCTTCTAGTAGTGAGGCTGTACTAGACTTAGAACATGACACAAATTTACAACCAAACTTACCCTTATAACTTGGTACCCACTCCCTCCTTCCAGTGCTATGGAGACTCCAGCTCCAGGCTCTGGAAGTCTGTTTGAAACTTGACAATCAGATTGGCCAAAGCCCTTCAGAAACAAAAACCTGCCAGAGGTTTCAACCCTGTAGTACCCTCATTACAAAGCTTTTAACTACCAATGCCAGGCCATTTTTATTTATTGATATTTTTATTATTTATTTATTTCTTATTAATATATTATTATATATTAAAAAAAACAAAGAATATCCCCCACCAGGACAGGATATTTCAAGTTTACAGCATCCAGATGGGGCCAATTCTGATCACACAAAAGTCAGAGAAGAATTGCCTTGCATGGGAGGAGGCTGAAACACTTTGAAATGGAGTCCCTAAGAAAACTACAATCAGATGGTAGTGAATTAAGAAGTCAATGTTAAGGAAAATAATAGGGAAAAAGAATAAAATTACATCAGATTTCAGGAAGAAAAAAATTCAAAGATCTTGAACATGAACAAAGAAATCAACAGGAAAAACAGTTACCAACCAAAGGAAATATGGTCTCAGATCTAGTAAATGAGTTCAGGCATCTATGAGTAAGTACTACAAAACAAAGAAAAATGATCCAATACTTGATAAAAAACAGAGGGTCCTTTGGAATTTGAGGAAAACACACTGTTCCTGAGAGGTTCAAAAGAGAAATGAAAATTATGAGGCTAGAATTTATGTCTTGCACAGTAGAAATAATAAGTTAAACAGAAAAACTGGAATTTGCAATGGCAAGTCTCACCAAAGAAACAAAAAAGAGAATAACAGATTGCAAAGTGGAGGCCAATCTAGAAGAGAAACAAAATAATAATAATAATACCACCATCTAAAGAAAATATGCTCACTATACACATAAAACACAATATTCTCAAAGACAGGATGTGTAGAGACAATCTAGGGATCATAAGTTTTCCAGAATACTACAGGACAAAAAACCTTTACACAATAATGATGGAAATAATAGAAGAGAACTGTCTAAAACTTCTGAACTCAGAAAATGAAGTTCCAATCAAAAGAATTCACACACTGGGCAGTGAGGTGGTACAGTGGATAGAGCACCAGCCCTGAAGTCAGGAGGATCTGAGTTCAAATTCTGATCTCAGACACTTAACACTTCCTAGCTGTGTGACCCTGGGCAAGTCACTTAACCCCAATTGCCTTGGCAAAAAAAAAAAAAAGAATTCACACATTGTCTTCAGAAAAAAAAAAAAAACTCAAGACTGCAAATTCCACATAGTAATTAAATTTAACAATTCAATTCACAAACAAGAAGTTCTGAAAACAATCAGGACAAAGAACTTCAAATGAAAAGGAAAGGAAATTCAAATAACAAAACTATTCTCCGCTAGGAAATATGGGAAGGGATGGAATAATATGTTCTGAAGAGCAACTAAGTCAAATTAAGGACTATCATTGATGGAAAGATAACTTTGATAGTCTCAGAAAGATAAGAGCTTACAGAGGAAATGGTGAGGAGGAAGGAGGAAAGATAGAAAAGGAAGAGAGAGGTGTTCTTATTTTAGAGGGAGGAGAAGGTTTCACTGATGAATACTCCTGTGGATGAAGAGAGATGGTCAGTGAAGGGAGATTAAGACTTTACACTAAATAGAGATTTTTTAAACTTTTTCCACTTGTGACCCCCTTCGATCAGAAATTTTTAGTCGACTTCAGGCATACAGGTATAAAATATATATACAAAGAAAACATTTACTGATGTAAAGAAATTTATTTTAAAACAATATAATTGAATATAATTTTACCATTTATTAAAGACTATAGGAAATCTGCATACTAATGAGATGGATATATATGTTTATTTTTGCATGAAGAATTAAATCTTGGTGTAATATTTGATACTGTAGGATGTGGAGCATTCAGAAACCTTTTACTGTTGCCAAATTTTTTGTGACCTCCAACATTCAGTTATTTTTTTTTTTTTTGCTGAGGCAATTGGGGTTAAGTGACTTGCCCAGGGTCACACAGCTAGGGAATGTTATATGTCTGAGACCAGATTTGAACTCAGGTCCTCCTGACTTCAGGGCTGGTGCTCTATCCACTGCACCACCTAGCTGCCCCCCAACATTCAGTTATAAGACCCTATATGGGAGGTGGTGATCAGTGATGAGCTGCATAATCAGAGTTATGTTTGGGGAGAGGGGGGTTTGCCTTCTGATATATGTAATAATTTGGCATTGTTTGGCAGTAAGGCATAATGGAAAATGGAAATTCATGAGTCAAATCCTTTAAGGCAGGAGCAAAAAGCACCAGGGGAAGAGCCTAAAATGGATACTTTGGAAGCTTTGATTGTACGAAGAATTGTTGTTGGTTGTCCTTCATACATGGATCATAGCATCAAGGAGGTGATATCATGACATGCAAGTGAATTGGATTTAAGTGAGGGAGGGCTGGGCAAAGTCACCAGTCTCACTTTGTCCTCTGAACTAACTGGATCCAGTGGCAAGATATTGATCAGGACAACTGGAGATGGCCCTGGATTCAATGGGAGACTCTGGCCTTTTTAAGTTAAGGTCCTTGGCAGTTCTCCATCTGACTGAAGCAACATCCAATTAGTGATTAAGGCTAAATAAGAAATGACAGTTTTTTTTTTAAATATCTTTCACTAGTTAAAAAAAAATCAATCTGGGAGAAGAAGACCCTCAGGATTTCTGGCCAAAGCATTATCTCTGAGCCAATCTGGAAATTACTAGGACTCAGAGATATTTGAAAAAAATGTCTAAAAGGCAGAATTGCAAATATATCCTTTATAGAGCATAAGGCAACAAAAAGAGAAATTGTTCAAGGACCACCCCCCAAAAAAAGATGCTGACCCAAATGATAGAGACTTAACAATGAAAAATGGGTCAAAGAATAAATCATAGAAACAATTTATAAGTATGTGCATAAAATAATAATATTGAAACAACAAACCAAAATTTCTGGGATGCAGCTAAAGCAGTTGTGGGGAAAATCATAGTCTTGCAAACATATATTAACAAAATAGAAAAAAGAGAGAATTATCTGAATATGCATTTTTTAAAATTAGAAAATGAACAAATAAACTAAAAATAAGTACAAAAGAGAAGATATTAAAAATTAGAAAAGAAATAGATAGCTCAGAGATGAACAAAGCCATCTATACCTAGGGAGAGGCCTGTGGGATCTGAGTCTGAGCCACAACATAGCATTTTCACACTCTCTATTGATGTTTGTTTCATTATGCTTTCCTTCTAAGGTTTTTTTTTCCTTTCTTGTACAGCAAGATAACTTTATAAATATGTATACACATGTTTGATCTGTCAAATGTTTTAATATAATTAACATGTATTAGACTTCCTGCCATCTAGGGGAGAGGGTGGAGGGTAGGAGGGAAAAATTTGTGGCAGAAAGCTTTGCAAAGCTCAATGTTGAAAAATTACCTATGCATATGTTTTGCAGATAGAAAGCTTAAAAAAAAAGAAAGGAAATAGATAAACTGAAAACAAAAAAAATCCCGTAGAAATAGCAAATATAACTAAAAACTGATCTTTGAGAAAACTAATAAAATTGATAAACCCTTAGCTAATCTGATTAAAAATAAGAGTAAAAAAAAATCAAAGCAATAAAATAGCAAATGAGAATGCTAAAAAACTAAAAAAAAAAAAAAAAAAATCCAATAACAGCAAAACCAGAAGAAATTTTTGGTAGTACACCCTCTTTCCCTATTATTTCAAAGTTTGTATAGTATTGGAATTAATTGTTCTTTGAATGTTTGGTAGAATTCACATGTAAATCCATCTGGCCCTGGAGATTTTTTTCTTGGGGAGTTGATTAATAGCTTGTTCTATTTGTTTCTCTAAAATGGGGCTATTTAAATAATTTATTTCCTCTTCTGTTAATCTGGGCAATCTATATTTTTGTAGCTATTCCTCCATTTCATTTAGATTATCAAATTTATTGGCATAAAGATGGGCAAAGTAACTCCTAATTATTGCTCTAATTTCCTCTTCATCAATGGAAAGTTCTCCCTTATCATTCTTGAGACTAACAATTTGATTTTCCTCTTTCCTTTTTATAATTAAATTAACTAAAGGCTTAACTATTTTGTTGGTTTTTTCATAAAACCAATTCTTAGTTTTATTTATTAATTCAATAGTTTTCTTATTTTCAATTTTGTTAATCTTCCCTTTTATTTTCAGAATTACCAATTTGGTATTTACTTGAGGGTTTTTAATTTGCTCTTTTGCGAGCTTTTTTAATTGTAAGCCCAATTCATTGTTCTTCTCTTTCTCTATTTTATGCAAGTTAGCATCTAGAGATATAAAATTACCCTTCATAACTGCTTTGGCCTTATCTCACAAATTTTGGTATGTTGTCTCATTATTGTCTTTCTCCTGGATGAAATTATTAATTGTCTCTGTGATTTGCTCTTTCACCCATTCATGCTTTTAGATTAGATTATTTAATTTCCAATTAACTTTTGGTTTATTTTCTCCTGGCCTTATATTGCATGTGATTTTTATTGTATCATGGTTTGAAAAAATGCATTTACTACTTCAAAACCAGAAGAAATTTTTAATAAATCCAAAGAAAATATAATACAATTATGTATTAACAAAACTGAGAATGCACAAAAAATAGAGTAATACCTTCAAAAATGTAAAATACCCAAGCTATAAAATGATCAGATAAAGATCTTAAATAACCCAATCTAAGAAAAGGCAATAAACCTAGTTATAAAGAAATTACCAAATTAAAAACTTCTGGTTCTAATGGATTCACAGGAGAATTCTATCAAACTTTAAATATTAGTATTCATATTTTACAAATTATTCTCAAAAACTGAAGAAAAAAGGAAACTTACCTAAATCCTTTTATGAGACAAATACAGTCCTAATACTTAAATCAGGGAAATAAAACATAGAAAGAAAACTTTGGGTCATTATTATTAGTGAACATTGACTCAAAAATTTTAAGCAACATCTTATCAAACAGACCACAGTGATTTATCTATGAAACTATTTATTGTGATCAAGTGAGATTTATATCAAGGATGAAAGGCTGATTCAACATTAGAAAAACAACTGGTATAATTATATTAAAAAACAAAATATCCAAAACTATATGATCATCTCAATAGATGCAAAAAAAAATCTTTGACAAAATACAGATCTACAACATATAGATCTAAAGGGACCTTTTTTTTTCTAATATCATAAAAAGCTTCTATCTAAAACCCAAAATAAGCATTATATATAATGGGGATACACTCAAGCCTTTTCCAATAAATATAGCAAATCCCCACTCTCATTTGATATAGTTGTGAAATGCTAGCAATTATAAAAAGACAAGACAAAGAAATTCAAGGAATAATGACAGGTAAAAAGGAGATAAAACCATCTTTCTTTGCTGACAATATCATGGCTTACTTGGAAAATCCTAAGGCATCAGCAAAGATGTTAATCAGACAATTAATAGTTTTAGCAAAGTTGTTAGCTACAAAATAAATATTTAAACACAGCATTTCTGCATAATGATAACAAATCACAAAAAGCAATAATAGAAAAGGGAGTGCAATTCTAAGTAACTACGAAAGGCATAAAATATTTGACATTTCACTCCTACCACTCAATAAATTTTTGGGCTCCCTAATACCTTCAGAATCAAAAACAGTCATCTGTCATTTAAAACTATTTATAACTTTCCAATCTCTATAGTGTACTAGTTGTACCTGTTTTTCCCCAGACCCTCCAACATTTATCATTTTTCTATTTTGTCCTCTTTGCCAGTCT
Organism: Myrmecobius fasciatus; assembly: GCA_023553655.1. Taxonomy (NCBI): domain Eukaryota; kingdom Metazoa; phylum Chordata; class Mammalia; order Dasyuromorphia; family Myrmecobiidae; genus Myrmecobius; species Myrmecobius fasciatus. The sequence continues at coordinate 76,154 of JAJPUD010001701.1, read as the reverse complement.
GAGAAAGTATGATGTAAAACTTAAAGTTGTTTTCATTTTAAGTACTCTAAACCTCCATTAGTGGTTTAGAATTTTGAAAATATGATTGTCAATAGCTTGGATTTCTTCTTGTAAAAACTGCCTATTCACATTCATTGACCATTTATCCATTAGGAAATGACTCTATACATCTGAATCAGTTCCTTATATGTCTTAGATGTGAAACTTTTATGAGAGACTTTTTTTTTAAGGCAATTGGAGTTAAATGATTTAAATGATTTGTGCAGAGTCACACAGTTAAGATGTGTTAGATGTCTGAGACCATATTTGAACTCAGGTCCTCCTTAATTCAAAGCTAGCACTCTATCCACTGAACCATCTAACTGCCCAAAGAAATTTGTTGCAAAAATACTTTTTTAAACCAGTTACCAGTTTCCCATCTGATTTCTACTTTTGTATTTTCTAATTTCTATATTTGTTTGCACAAAAGTTTAAATTTTGTATAATCAAAATTGTCCATTTTATCTTGTGTGATGCTCTCTTATTGTTTATTAAATCTAATTTTTCCTCTATCCACCCCTAAAGGTAATTTCTTCTTTGCTCCTCTAATTTGTTTATGATGTAATTTTAAAATCTGAGCCATGTATCCACTTAAGAAGTTAGCATGGTATATATGAGAGCAATGTTGATCTAAACCTAATTTCTGCCAGTTTGCTATTCAGTTATTCTGGAAGTTTTGTCAAATATTATATTTTTTCCTAAGTCATTGGGATTTGGTTATCAAACACTGTGCTACTATTTTCTTCCATATGTTGTTTATCTAATCTGTTCTACTGATTGGCCTCTCTTTTCTTTTAATAATATCAAATTGTTTTAATGACTACTGATTAATGATGCATTTTGAAATCTGGTACTGATAGACACCCTTCCATTCCTTTTTTCCATTATTTCCCTTAAGATTCTTAATCTTTTGTTCCTCCACAAAAATTTTGCTATTATTTTAGTAGCCCTATAAAATATTCTTTTGGGAATTTGATTGATAAAAACTTTGAATAAGTAAATTAATGTAGGTATAGCATTTGTATTATGTTGGTTCAATCTATCCTTGAACAATTAATATTTCTACTATTTGGGTCTTTTATTTCTGCAAAGAGTATTTAATATGGCAGAATCTTAGTAGATAACACTTCCAATTATTTTATAATTCTGCAATTTTTTTAAAATAGAATTTCTCTTTCTAGTTCTTCTTGTTGAGTTTTGCTGTTTGTCAGCCTAAGAATGCTAATGATTTATGTGGGCTTATCCTATATCCTGCAATTTTGCTCAAGTAATTGATTATTTTAATTAATTTTAGTTGATTTTCTAGAGTTCTCTAAGGAAACAATTATATCATCTGCAAAAAGTAATCATTTTGTTTCTCCTTTACCTATGCTTATTCCCTTAATTTCTTTTTCTTTTCATCAAAATAACCCTAAAGTTTCCTTTTATATCCTATAGCCTGGCAAAGAGAGAAAAAAGGTGAGAAAATGTAGGAAGATAGGCACCTTAATGCATTGTTAATAAAGCTGTGAATCAATACAACCATTCTGGAAAGCAATTTGTAATTATGCAAATAAAGTTATTAAATTGTTTATACTTTTTGACCCAGAGGTTCCACTTCTAGACATATACCCTGAAGTAGTTACTGATAGAAGAAAGTGCCCAAATACACTTAAATATTTATAGCAGCATCTTTCATGGTATCAAAGAACTGGAAACAAAATAAATGCCCATTGATTGGAGAATAGCTAAATACTGTGGTACATGAATGTAATAGAATATAACTGCTGCAAGAAATAATATGAGAGATTATAAGAAGATGGTGGTATGCTGGGAAGCAGAGGATCTTAGAGTCCCCAAAATAAATTCCATAAGGAATTAGAGATATACTACTATACTAAGTGATAGAAAGAATCTATTCTAGAATCCCTAACCCAAGTCAGAAATTCACAGAAGGGCCCCTAGACTCCTGCAGATATCTTGGGATGTACAAGCTGTTGAATAGGTTGAGTGTGATGTAAAGAGTAGTAGAATAGCTCCTAGAGTCTTCTGAGCAGTTCCAGCACTTCCTGCCTGAATTTAGTAGCACCCAAACCCAGCCAGCCTAGCCACAGGGCGTTCAAGGACCACTGACCTAAAGGAAATAAAACAAGAGCTATATAGGGTATCTCACCCAAAAGAAATAAAGCACATGTACAGGTTGTCTGGAAAATCTTAGTGCGAGGTTAAGCTATTAAAGCTTAAACTTTTCTTAAACTTCAGTTAAGAACTGAATGCCCAGAAAATTAGAATAGTTCATAAAGAAAGCAATGACTCAATAATACAAGAAATAACAAAACAAAAACAATAAAAGTATCTTCTAGAGAATTTGAAGGCCTGAATTTGCTGATCTGTGTACCTTAAAGGTGGAGTGCAATGATTAAAGGTCATCTTTACTGGCCACAGACAATGCCAGCCTAGCCCAGGGTTTAGAAGAATTCCGGGTCACAAGCTGTCTGAGGCTACTACAAATGCCTAAGCATGTGAATAGGTAGGAAGTACAGCTCTCCAGCTGTTCGAAGCTGATCAGGCTATTTACGGAAGAGAAGAGGTTCATGATTAAAAATCAACAAAAAGATTAGTTAAAACATTCTGAAAAGAAATTTAGAATTAAATTTTAAAAGTACCTTGAAATGCTCATATTCTTTGACCCAGAAATACATTGTTTTTCATATAGACTAAGAGGGTCAAAAATAGAAAGATCCAATATAAAACTAAATATTCAATATAGCAATTTTTTTTGGTGATAGGAAAGAGTAGAAACAAAGTAGATTCCCTTTTACTGGAGAATAGCCAAATAAATATTACTGTACCAAAAGAAGAAACAAACATGACAGTATCAGAGAAATAGGGGAAGACATTAACTGATGCAGTTCAAAGTAAGTAGAGCCAGAAAAAAAAATTTAATATATAAACAAAAAGAACAACAAAGTATATCTGAAATTATAATTCTCAAGCTAAGGTCTTTGAGAAATAGTAAGAAAATCTATGATCTCCTTCCTTTCAAAGGCAGATCTGGGAGAATGTAGATATGGAATATTGCATTTAATATAAAACATTCTATGTGTTGGTTGATTTTGTGAATGATTTTCTTTTTTTTTTTTTGGTAAAATTCTTGCAAGGGAAGGGTGCATAGGTAAAAGAGGAAGAGCAATAAATTTGAAATGAATGTGATATAAAAATAAAATCAATTTTAAAAATCATAGCATGATTGGGTCCCTGAGAAATCTACACAAATGTGAGTATCAGAGACCAACACCAAAGGCAAACTAAAACTGGTGGCACAGTGCCTACCTAGGTTTTGAGGAAATAAAATATATTGTAATCAGTCACCATGAACCAACCTGGCTATCAAAAGAGAAACCAGCTGGCAGCTGGAAAACATGACTGGACAAATTTCAGCTCTAAGAATTGTTTTTTTAGTTTTTCAGTTTTCCCCTCTCACACTATCAGACCAGCACCATCCCCATCTCCATCCCACAAAATAGGTTAAGCTAGTTTTTAGGTTTGAAGACACTAAAGGAAATAGGTTTCACATATGGATCTATACTGCTTCTCCACCCATGGTCTGTCCAAACCTAAAATGAGATTGCCTCAGGGGCAATTAGATCCTACCTTCTGGGTGAGGCAACACTTAAATGGCTTTAGATTTTGGCTATGGGACACACAGGCACACACACACACACACACATCCCTACACAGGTATGAGTGATCAACTGGTGAAATATGAGCAGGATATTAAGGCTAATAATATCAGCACAACTAGGCACTTTGGGAAATGGTAGAAGAGGTACAGAACCTTCTCAGACCTGCTAGGGAGGCAGAAGGCAATGACTCCCTGTTCTGAAGGACCTTGGATATGACTCCTGAAATATAAGATTGATAAGAAAGCAATTGATGATAAGTCTATAAATGTGCTATTAAAACTACACTATGAAATCCTGAGCCAGATCAAGAGATGCTCTTCCTACCCCTAGAGTATTTGCCCATTTTGGATCATCCACAAAGGGTTTGAGTGCTTAAGGTAGGGAAGGGGCATTGTGAACTCTTGGAAGTCTTGAAAAAGTGAGCTCTTTTAGTTACCTTCATATAAGTTATTGTGAGGGTTTTTTTATGGTGGTCATTGTTTCATCTTTTTCCAGCCCTGTCCCACTTTTTGGTACTAGATTTGGGGTTTTTGTGGTAAAGACACTAGAATGCCATTTTTTTCTCCAGTTCATTTTACAAATGAGGAAAATGAGGGAAACAGGGTTTAGTGGAATCCAGGGTCGCACAGCTTAGAACATACCTGAATTCAGATTTGCATTCAAGACAATGAGTCTTCCTGACTCTAGGCCCAACTCTCTATCCACTGTACCACTTAGCTGCTAGATTATCATGGGTAGGGTCAAATAGAAAACACTAAAATTCCTTAAAACATCCTATGTAGTTAACATGACACAAAATTGAGGCCCCATTTACTGTGAAAAGCATTTTGCTAATGATAGAATTGGAGCAAAGTGGAATCTTTGTTTTACCAATTCTTTTTTACAACAATTCTATATCTCCATGAGGAGAGCAAATAGCACCTAATCCTTTTTAGTTGTCATGACCATCAGTCCAACTGCTCCAGACCTCATCAACATCATAGAGCAGGTAGCCCAGGCACAGGATCAGTGGTATGGGTTTGTTTGTTTACCTCACTAGTGCTTTTTGTGTCTATTCTTGTGACTGAGGCTAGTCAGGAGCAATTTGATTTCATTTGGGACAATACTTTCACTGTTCTTCCCAAGGGCTACCTGAACTCTCCCTCATAGCACCACATTCTGGTGGGCAGATGCCTGAAAAATGATTTCTCTTCCTGAAGATTTTGATACACACCACTATACTGATTAAGGCCAAGTAAATAGCTCTAATAAACCAAAATTATTTAAAATGTTTTCATTGTTGTTGGTCTTTTTCAGCAAAAGTCATTGGTTTATATGTTGATTTTTTTTTTCCAGACAATCAGGATTAAGTGACTTGCCCAGTTAGTGCATATGGTCAGATTTCAACTCAGTTTCTACAGAGTCCAGGGCTAGTGTACCACCTACATGCCCCTGAATTATGCTTTCTAATAAGATATTCCTAGGAAGAGTATTAAATTAATTATTTTTATTAAGTGGAATGTCTTTTGTTATGGAAAATGCCATCTATAGCCAGAGAGAGAACTATGGAGACCGAATATAATCAAAGCATAGTATTTTCCCTTTTTTGTTTTTTTTTCTTTCTCATGTTTTTTCCCCTTTTGCTCTAATTTTTCTTGTGCAACATAACAAATATGGAAATATGTTTAAAAGAATTGCAATATTTAACCAATATCAGATTACTCCCCTCTTGGGGAGGGGAGAGGTAAAAGAGGAAGGGAATAAAATTTGGAACACAAAGTCTTACAAAAATGAATGTTGAAAACTATCTTTACATGTATTTGGAAAATAAAATACTATTGAAAATTTAAAAAGAAATGAAATGTCTTTAAGCATATCTGACAATCAAAAGTCAATTCAAGATTCTTCTTTAAATTTTCCAGTTTTTTAATGGTTCATTTGATTAATATTGGTACTTTCTGGATATAGAGACTCTGAAAGAAAGCGTGGAAGAAAAGACATATTAAACTGAAGATTCACATCATTATTATATTGACTTTTTTGTGATATGACTGTGAAATCTGGACAGTAATTATCACCATGCCAAGAAATAGAATTGCTTCCATTTGAATTGTCTTAGGAAGATTTTGAAGATTACCTAGCAAGCTAAGGTACTTGAAGTTCTTGAGCTGAACCACCAACCCTTCATACTCTACTTCAGAAAGTGCAATTCCGATGGACTGGCCGCCTTATTTGAATGTCAAATGTACATTTATCTAAAAGACAATTTTACACACAAGGCAAGCACTCACCTAGATGTCAGAAGAAGCAATACAAAGACATTTTCAAGGTCTCTCCTAAGAACTTTAGTATAGACATGGGAGACACCGAAAAAGGATGATCCACAACAAAGAAGGTCCATGAGCAGAGCAGAATTGCAGTAGCTCAAAAGAAATGTGGGACGTACGAATTTAGAGACATCTCCATGCCAAATGGTTCATACAGATTATTTAGGGCCAACTTGGGGTAGAACCTTCCAAGTTCATACTGATCTAATCAGCTACACACAATCAGACCCACTATACATCAACCCCAACATTGCAATGTCATTTTGGTCCTCTTTGAATATGAAGGACAGTAACTACAAATATAGTTCATCTTGACTGCAAAATAATTGAAAGTAATTAAAATTATTCAAGATTGTCAATTAAAGCAATATCATGCAAGAAATTACTGTGAGGGGGCAGCTAGGTGGCACAGTGGATAGAGCACCAGCCCTGAAGTCAGGAGGACCTGAGTTCAAATTTGACCTTAAACACTTAACATTCCCTAGCTGTGTGACCCTGGGCAAGTCATTTAACCTCAATTGCCTCAGCAAAAAAAAAAAAAATTACTGTGAGAAAATGCATATATAATTCAGGATATGTATGTCATGTAGCAGTAGCAGCTTATAAACCATATGACACCCATCTTAGTACCAGAGACCAATTTTAATAATTTCATTTTCAAGTTCTTTGGTTATTGCTTGTTTTTTAAAATTTTTAATAATAGCTTTTCATTTTCAAAATACATGGAAAGATAGTTTTCAACATTCACCCTTGAAAAATTTTGTATTCCAAATTTTTCTCTCTATATTCCCTCCGATTCTTTTAGACAATAAGTAATCTAATATTTGGTTAATGTTTTTAACAGGGTTTTTTAAAAATTGCATTACTAATAAATAACTTTAAAAATCCAGAAATATTTTAAATTATTGACTCATTTTATTTCAGATAGTGAATGAGATAATCATTTTAATTGATGATTTGCGCAATTTCAAGTGATGATTTTAGGAAAATTTTCTATCTTCATAACTACTACAAACTTTCTTCTGAATACTGTATTGGCACCATGATAACAAAATGCAATTAAGTTTGTGTTCAATTATTCATTGTTAAAGCCACAATCATTTAAAATACATAATAATCTATTGAAACCACACTCTATTGTGGTTAATAACACTCCTTTTAAAGCAACAAACCCATGGAGGAGCTAATTGAACTGTATTGTTGTGGTTGGATGTCATGTCCAACACTTTGTGACCATATTTGGGGTTTTCATGGCAAAGATACTGCAGTGGGTTGCTACTTCCTTCTCCAGATCATTTTACAGATGAGGAAACTGAGGCAAATAGGGTTAAGTGATTTGCACAGGGTCACACAACTAGTACATGTTTAAAGCCAGATTTGAATTCAGGAAGATGAAAATTTCTGACTCCAGGCCCAGCTCTCTATCCATTGTGCCACTTAGCTGCCAAATGAACTATCCACTGACTGTATTTAACCATCAATTTACAAAAAAAAAAAAAAAGTCTTAAATATTTAATAATTAGCTCTCAGGAGCTGGCACAGGCCAACGCCAAGATATCACCAAGACCTATGTCCTGAGATCCAACATTTTGCCTGTTTTACATAGTTCCATTCACTTCTAGAGAAACTTCCCTGATTGGACTTCAGCGGCCACTAATCCACAACTGAACAAAAACAAAAATCCGATAACAAATATCCTAGGGAATGGGAGTCCTGGCAAGTCTTCCCAGTTGGCTAATATCCAGGCTGTGTAGCCAGCCTGTAAGATAACTCTAAAAGTTGAGGCAGAGAATTTCATCTTCACTGATTCCTAGCAATGGTCCATGGGACAGGCCAAGTGATCTGGGGCCCAGAAAGAACATATCTACAAGAATTTTGCAGATGCTTTCCACTCCGCAGTGGTATTTGGGAGCATGTTAGCTCCCGTCAGAGACATATGTCCTCCACTAAATTAAACAACAATAATGAAGTCATTGTAAGAGCAGCAAAGTTTAGAAAGTGGGTCCATTGCCTATCTGTATATTGTTGTGCTAAATGCTGGAACATCTAATCCCCCTAAATAAATTCAAGCAAGCTATTCCTGTCCAACTGGGCTCCTTGTACCTGTTGAAGTACCCACTTAACCCAAATGATCTTCAACCTGTTTCCAGTTGGCGAGTGGCCCTCTTTCACAATCTCAGGACAAAATGTTTGCCCCAGCTAATCAAATGATGCACCTGACTGCCCATGATAGGGGTCCAAACTTTCAGAAGCCATGTCTGTGACAGATCAATGCCATCATAGAAAGAATATATTCTCAATGTTGCTCCTCCTCACTATCATCTTACAACCAATGTGAACTGCAGAAATTTGCTATTATCCATCTCATTGAGAGATGGATTTGGTCTGAAGGGGATATAAAAAAGCCCAGCATTTCTATTCTTTTTTCTCTTCCAGATATTTTGGCCATTCCTTTAAGAAAATATTAATTTATTGTTATAGGTTTTGTTTTTCCTGTCTTTTTAGGTTTCCCCCTCTCTTCCCCCTTGTTTTAGCTAAACCAGGCTTCTCAAATTCACAAGATTAAGAATGCCTAGTAAAATACGTAAAAGGCATTTAAATTTAGGGAAAAGAACAGGCATGACAAATACAAGGCCCACACAGGCTACAATACTTCTAAATGTTGCCCAAACCAGATTATAAAGTACTTTGCAAATATTTAACAAAATATATTTTTAGAAAGATAATATATTTTAAAACATTTAAAACCTGTGGCCCACAGGGATTCTTATATACAGATTAGTGGCCCCCATTTCAATTGAACCATTTTGTTTGACACCATTGTTCTAGTAGATCCTTAGGATATTATCATCAAGAAGCTATCTGTATTACTATCTATCAGAGTTCTTTCCTACCTGCTGCAATATAGATTAGGCAAATTTTTCTCTAAGAGATAACTAAGCTGTTCCTAGGATTCAATTGACCTAAATAGTGAAGGCTCAAATTGTTCCTCCCTTGATCCACCTTCCTGGTAGTCTCTAGCCATATTGAGATGGCTGTTGGTTTATCTAAAGGCATAAAATGCTCACTTACATGAGTTGGATTTTTCAGATTTGGTGAATGTCCCAAAACTATGGTAGTCATCACATCCTACTCTACAAGAAAGATGATAAAAGGCACCACATCTACCCAAGCTCAAGAGTTGGAATATTCTTATTGAGTGTCCTTTCTATTGCATGGCTAAGTAAACCTTCTTACATTGGCTGCTAAATAATCTACAAGTGCTTCATTTCTTTCCAACATTACACCTGAATGAACAGAATACTATTCTGAGGCTACCACTAAATAAAAGAAGATTGAGGAGGATAGTTTCAGGAATGATGTAAAAAAAGATTCTAGGAAGAGTTATAACTGCAGAGAAGATGAGTACATATACAGGACCACTGTCAGAAATGACAAGGAAACCAGAGAAAGGGGACATTCTAAGCCCCTAAAAATTAATCTATTCCCCCAGTAACCTCCCTGAGTTTGATTTACCAAAACTCAGAGGACCATGTGTAGCAATGATAGAGGAGAAAACAGGTTTAGACTGAAGATCTTCTTAATATCTGGTTTTGGGTTTTATTTTTTGTGTTTTCTGATGAAGGTTATGGAATCCTTCAAAGAATGATGCTTTTAAATGCATAGAATAAAATACACAGGGTTATAAATAAAATTAATTATACTGAAATCAAGTTATCAAAAAAATTTGTAAACAAATTTACAACCTCCTCCCCCCAGGTTCTTTTTTTTTTTTTTTTTTTTTTTTTGTTTTTTCTGGGGCAATTTAGGTTAAGTTGCCCAGGGTCACACAGCTTGGAAATGTTAAGTGTCTGAGACAGATTTGAACTCAGGTCCTCCTGACTTGAGGACTGGTACTCTATCCACTGAGCCACCTAGCTGCCCCTCCCCCCCAGGTTCTTAACCTGATATAGAGTATATGCTAGATAGGTAGGGATAAGGGAAAGATATATAATCTGACATCTCTGATAGTACTAGGCCAATATAATTTTAGTAAAAATTATTGCTCATGCCAGTGTTATAGGCCATCTATAGTTTATCATGAGAAAATTTGGGCATGAGTAAAAATATGGACACAATAGCTTCAGTATATCCAGCACTTACTCTAAGAAGAAAGAAACCCTATTATTTGGCTAATGCACAGAATTCACTTGGCAGGTTTGTTGGTAATCATCGATCAGAACTGCAAAAGGAACATGCTGTCCTTACAAAGTCCCTTAGTGATCTCACCCATATATCATTGGGAAATACTAAAAGAAAGGTAGAAGAGTCACTCAGAAATGATGTCCCAATTAGAAGGGATAGCCTGGACTTTATCCCTTGGTATCCTTTGGATACATTAGGATTAGGAATATGGGCAAGCAAGGCAGAGGGATATGATGGATAAAGAGGCAGTCTCAGAATCAGAAAGAGGTGGATGGAAGTCCTGCTTCTGACACAAACTACCTATATGATTCTACCCCTTTCAGTGCCCACATACAATATCCAAATTATAAGTGTTATAGCAGATACTTGGACAGCAAAGTGATGGAATGTATGAGGGCACTGGGTTCAAAGTCAGGAAAATCTGGATTCAAATCTAGCCCCAGACACTACTAACTATATAACTCTGGGTAAGTCACTTAAGCCTGCTTGCCTCAGTTTTCTCATGTAAAATGAGCTGGAAAAGGAAATGGCAAACTACTCTAGTATCTTTACCAAGAAAACCCAAATAAGGTCACAAAGAATTGAACACTACTGAACAGCAGCAACAAGTAGTAGTCACTTATCTTCATTAGTAAAGGGCATTTCCTCATTGAGCAATCTCCAAATAAATGAAATCACAGGTCTGGTGCAAAAACAAACAAAAAAGAAAATATGGCTAGGCCTTTGTGGGCCTAATTAAGTGCCTGATACTCTGTGAAGATCAATGTAAGCTTTTCATGTTAACATGCTAATGCCAGCTTAGATGGCTTGGGGGCAGTCTTGTACAGGATTTCAGAGGCCATATTGACAGCTGGAGACTTATGCACAGCTGGGAGTTTTATCTCTGAAAAAGATAGCAACCCATTGGTCTATATTCTGATGACAGTCAAGTTGTTTACCATAAGCTAAGGGATAAGCATCTGCTCTGGACCTGTATATGCCATAGGCCAGAAATAATAACATGGATCCAAACGCCCCCTGCATCAGAAACTATGGTGATTTCCACAGTGAAGATGAAGGTGAACTGTGACTTAAAGAGAATAGGACACCTGGAGAAGGAAAAGGCAGAAAGGAGCGTGCTGTAGGTGAAAATACATCTTCTAGCTAATCCTTCATCCCCAGCTTAAACAGGGATGACTGGCAGCATCACCGTATGCAGATTGTGGGCATTATTATACCCTTTGACCCAGCGGTGTTTCTACTGGGCCTATACACCAAAGAGATCTTAAAGGAGGGAAAGGGACCCACCTGTGCAAGAATGTTTGTGGCAGCTCTTTTTGTAGTAGCTAGAAACTGGAAACTGAATGGATGCCCATCAATTGGAGAGTGGCTGAATAAATTATGGTATATGAATGTTATGGAATATGATTGTTCTGTAAGAAACGACCAGCAGGATGATTTCAGAGAGGCCTGGAGAGACTTGCATGAACTGATGCTCAGTGAAATGAGCAGAACCAGGAGATCATTATACATAGCAACAACAATATTATATGATGATCGATTCTGATGAACATGGCTTTCTTCAACAATGAGTTGATTCAGACCAGTTCCAATTGTTCAATGATGAAGATAATCATATACAGCCAGGGAGAGGCCTGTGGAATCTGAGTGTGGACCACAACACAGTATTTTCACTCTTTTTGTTGTTGTTTGCTTGCATTTTATTTTCTTTCTCATTTTTTTCCCTTTTCGATCTTATTTTTCTTGCTCAGCAAGATGATTGTATAAATATGTATACATATATTGGATTTAACATATTTTTACCATGTTTAACATATATTGGATTACTTGCCATCTAGAGGAGGGAGTGAGGGAAGGGGGAAAATTGGAACACAAGGTTTTGCAAGGGTTAATGTTGAAAAAGTATCCATACATATGTTTTGAAAATAAAAAGCTTTAATAAAAATATATAATTAAAAAAACATATATTGGATTACTTGCCATTTGGGGAAGGGGGTGGGGGGAAGAAAGGGAAAAATTTGTACCACAAGGTTTTGCAAGGGTCAGTGTTGAAAAATTATCCATACATATGTTTTGAAAATAAAAAGCTGTAATAAAAAAATAATTTTTTAAAATGTGGTCATTTAATTTGTAAAGCTGGCCAAGAAGACATGTGATCACAAAAGCATTAGGCCTGCCTCACCTGAAGCAAATGACTGTTCCACTCAATAAAAGAGTCTAGTGTCCTGTTGTAAGTGATCTCATCTACCACTACACACCTGTCAGATTGGCTAAAATGACAGGAAGTGATAATGATAACTGTTGGAGGGGATGTGGGAAAACTGGGACACTGATACATTGTTGGTGGAACTGTGAACGGATCCAACCATTCTGGAGAGCAATTTGGAACTATGCTCAAAAAGTTATCAAACTGTGCATACCCTTTGACCCAGCAGTGTTTCTACTGGGCTTATATCCCAAAGAGATTTTGAAGGAGGGAAAGGGACCCACATGTGCAAAAATGTTTGTGGCAGCCCTTTTTGTAGTGGCAAGAAGCTGGAAATTGAAAAGATGCCCATCAATTGGAGAATGGCTGAATAAATTATGGTATATGAATGTTATGGAATATTATTGTTCTGTAAGAAATGACCAACAGGAGGATTTCAGAGAGGCCTGGAGAGACTTGCATGAACTGATGCTGAGTAAAATCAGCAGAACCAGGAGAACATTATACACAGCAACAAAACTATACGATGATCAATTTTGATGGACATGGTTCTCTTCAGCAATGATGTGATTCAAACCAGTTGTTCTGTGATGAAGATAGTCATATACATCCAGAGAGAGGCCTGTGGGAACTGAGTGTGAACCACAACAGCATTTTAATGCTTTCTGTGAATATTTCCATGCA
>JAJPUD010001701.1:4633-62969 GCA_023553655.1 Myrmecobius fasciatus | reverse complement strand
GGTCAATGTAGAAAAATCACTCATATGTTTTGTAAATAAAAAGCTTTATATAAAAAAATAATAAAATAAAATTAAAAAAAGTAAGTGATCTCATCATACAAGGTATAAGAAAGCAATTAGTGCAACCCCAAACCTGTTAATCCATGAAAAACATCCATAAGGATTTTGGAGAACTGGGACAAGAAGAAGACCCTAGCCCCAGTGGGAAACATATTCTACTGGTCCTGATGGCGGTTAGCGCATATAAGAAGTTTAGGAATTGTGCCAGGTGTGTCCAAAGGAAATTACTGCCCTTCAGACTGCTTCTTTGGAGAACATAAGCAGCTGTTAAGCCTCTAGAGTTCAGATGCTGTCTTGGGAAAAAGAGCTGGAGGAACAAGAGTGACATCCGAGTTTTTCCATCGTGTTACTCAGCATAAACAGATCTTCCTGGAGCAATTACTTAATAAATAATTAAATTAAATTGGGTTTACTTAATGAACATGCTATGCCAAACATTCCCAGGAGAGGGAGCCTTTCTACCAAAAGTTTTCATATTTCTACATCTCCCAGGCTTCTACAGCAAAAATAGTATTTAAATGATACTTTAAAGTTTGAAAAAGACTTTACCAGCAATTTCATTTGATCTTTAGGACAACCTGGGTAGTATTATTATCTCCATTTTTGCAGATGAAGAAAATGAGAGAAATAGAGTATTCTAAACTCAGCTTTGAATATATATCTTGCTGACTCCCAAGTCCAGGGCTCTATCCATTGCTCTGCCTTGATGCCCCAAGATCTACCTCCCTTATTATACAATGTACATGTGTACATTGTATTATACAATACATATAATACAATATACAATTGTACAATGTATATTACACAACATACAAATGTAGGAATCTCTGACTAGTTAATGATAACTATATAATAGAAACAATATCACCAAGAGCCTATCTGGCCACTTACTATCAAGAGAGGGAATAGGAAAGGAGGTAAGCGAAAAGGCAGAGAAATACCACTGTCCATCCAAAAAGAGCAATTAGGTGTGTTGTATGTGCTCCTGTGCGTGTCAAAAAACAAAACTGAGATGGAGATTACACATCTTCCTTTCAGGATCTATTCCAAACTATGACAGCTCTTCACTTATGGGTAAATTCTTCCTGATGATTATGTCACCTTCTTCATATTATTTCCATTCAGTTCAGTGAATTATCTACTAGGCAACCAGATGCCCAGGACTATAGTAGGTGCTAAGGAAAACATAAAGCAGGAGCCTTATTAAAAGAACCCTGAATCTAGAGACAGAAGACCTGAGTTTGAATCCTGAAGCTAACCATTTACTCCTTATGTGATCTAAGGCAAATCACAATGTCTTTGAACTTCAAATAAAATATATATATATATATATATGAATTTTCTTCTGTGTGAACACTATTAGACAATGAGGATTCAAAGGTTTTTTTGGTGTGTTTGTTTGTTTGTTTGTTTGTTTTAATTCCTGCCCTCAAGGAGAAACAACTTGGTAACTTTTTTAAAAAAATTCTAAAGTTTATCATCACAAAAAAAAAATGGAAAAATAGCCTTTTAAAATGGGGAGAATCAAGAGCCAGAAATTATAGTTCCTTTGGTACATACTGCCTTTGTGGCTCTGGGTAAGGCAGATAACTCCTCAGTGCTCTAGACAACTCTCCAAAAATACAATTTGCAAATGAGCTTCCAGCTTGAGCTATTAGAGGTTTCTCTGTCTATGAATTACCTATTCCAATGAAATCAAAGGATAGTTCCTATACCTATCCTTCTGCTTTATATCTTATTTGAAATATTTTTTTCAGTATTACAAGTGTTGAATTTTTCCCATAAAATTCTTCAGAATTCTGTTAGTGATAACATGGAAATATTTATAATTTCTGTGAGTTTACTTATATTCCATGATCTTCCTGAAGTCATTTATTATCCTGACTAATTTTTTTTGGTTGAAGTTTTTTTGTTTTTCATCATATCATCTGCAAGAAAAGAAAATTTAACCTTGTCTTTACCAATGCTTTTTACTTGAATTTACTTTTCATATGTTATTGTTATCAGTAATATCTCTATCAAAAAAGAACATTTTATACAATAACAACAATATTCTTTTAATAATGACTTTGAGCAACCAAGTCATTTTGACTATTATAAATACACAAATTAAAAATAAATTATATATGAAGAGAGGTGCAAAAAGGGGGAAGGGGAATTAGGAGATAGCCAAATGGAAAAAAAGAGAATTGGAAGGGCAAAAATAAAGAGAAAGCACATTCCAGAAATGGCAGCCAATACTTGCTTTTCCATTGAAGCATTGAATGGCATGGTCACTTTAGGTTATAGCTAGTAGCCCAGTCTTCCTGGGATGTAGAATGCTTAAGAAGAGTGATATAAAACAAGACTGGAAAGTGTGAGCTGGATGATGAGGAAAGTTTCTATTTCATCTCAAAGATATTACCTGGTTCCCATTGATCTTTCCAGTTTTTCTCCCTTTTAATTTTGACAACTGCATGAAGAATGGATTGCAGAGGGGAGAAACTGGAGGCAGAAAAACCAGCTAAGACTCTATTATGATAGTCCAGGAAAGAGGTGATGAGAGTAAGTTAGGTCAGAACAATGGAAAGCACGTCAATGTGAAACATGTGATAGTAAAATCTATAAGACTTACCCAGTGATTAGAACTAAGGAGGGGAAGAGATAAGAGTCTGAGGTTTTTATCCTGGATGACTGGGAGAAAAATGGCACCAGAGGGAAGTTGGAAATGGGAGAAGTTTAGGGGAGATTTCAGTTTGGAGCATGTTGAGTTTGAAGAACTACTAGGTCATAGATGAAGAGACATCCAGCTGGAAGGATAATAGTTGAATAAAATAATAAAAACTGAAGATAAGAAATAGATTAATATTATTAGCACAATTAGATATTATTAATTATTATTAATCATTAGAGATTATAGATTTGGGACTCATCTGCATAACTGATCCCACAGGAAAGGTCCCAGTTTCCTCTTAAAGGGGTTAAACTAAGTAAGCTCTATGGTCCTTCTCCACATTAATATGATCTGTACACTTCAGGATTTAGGAGCTTTTACTATAAACAGAAAAATCAGATTTACATGTCAGAAACAGAGAACAGGACAAAGGGGCTTACAATCAGATGTGAGGTTGTATAGCATGGATCCATATGCTCTGCTTCTCTCCCTAGGAAAGATGGGAAATGTTTGAATGTTTGAATCTAGTCATTGAGACTTCTCTTGCCTTTTTTTCTCAAGATTGAATCAACTATTTCTTTAGTATCTTCTCATAGGTCCTATTATCCCATGTTTTTAGACTCAGGAAAGAACTTGGACAACTAGCTTTGAGGATAGGTATAGTGGAAAGAACACTAACCCAGAAGTCAGGAAGGCTGGATTCCAGTACAACTCCATTCACTAATTCTGAACTTAGGCAAAACACTTCCCTTCTGTTTTCTCAACTGAACAAAATGAAGGGAAAAAGGGTTGGAATGTAGAGATGTCAAACACCTTAGCCACAACTGTCCCAAATGGACCCAAAGTTGAAATGAAATTGGGAATATTTAGAAATAAACAACAACAACAACAACAAATAGTAATAACTGAATGTAGATAATGTTAACATGTAGTTTTCATAATCAATATGCAGCCTAGAGGGATCTTTATCTATGATTCAGTGGAACCCTTTTCTGCCTGAGTTTGAAACCACTGGACTAAATGATTTCTGAGGACCTTTTTGATTCTAAAAATTATTGTGGTCCTATGAACCCTTAGGAGTCATGGGGAAAGAATGCTAAGAGAATAGAGAAGAAAAAGGGAGAAGAAGAGAATTTATACAAAAATGTTTAAGGTAGAGATTGTGTTCTATACAAAGGATTCTAGATTTAGAGCTGGATCAAAAGACTAAAAAAAAATTTTAAATATTGACTCCTCGATAATAAAAATATTTTTAAATAAAATATAAATATTAAATATCTGATAGGAAAAAAATCTGACCTAGAAAATAGATTGAGGAGACATAAATTAAGAATCATTAGTCTACCTGAAAGTCAGGAACAACAACAAAAAAATATTGTAGACATCACATTTCAAGATATTATAAAAGAAAACTGCCTGGATATATTATAATCAGAAGGGAAAGTAAAAAATTCAAAAAATCCACCAGCCATCTTCTGAAAGAAACTTCAAAATGAAAACTCCCAGGAATATTATAGTCTAAGTCCAAAACTCTGAGTGAGGTCAAGGAGAAAATACTGCAAATTGCCAGGAAAAAAAAGGCATTTAAGTACCATGGTCCCATTTTCATAATCAGACAAGATTTAGCACCCACCACTCAAAGGAAACAGAGGGCTTGGAATATGATATTCTAGAAGGCAAAGAACCTAGGATTACAATGAAGAATAAACTAACATGGGGAAAATGGATATTTAGAGCAATAAAAGACTTTCAACCATTCCTGATGAAAAGATCAAAACTGTCTAGAAAATTAGGCATTCAGACACCAGACTCAAAAGAAGCATAAAAAGGTATATGTATAAATATGTGTATATACATATATATACACATATGGGGGGAAGGGTGTCCAAATGTTGGGGGGATATGAGGGGTGGGGGTGTTTGTGTGTGTGTATGAAAGAGAAAGAGAGAGAGAGAGAGAGACAGAGAGAGACAGAGACAGAGAGAGAGAGAGACAGAGAGAGAGAGACAGAGAGAGAGAGACAGAGAGAGAGAGACAGAGAAATCAAAAGGATTTAAAAAGGTACTGTTGACATCATTATCTGGAGAAATGATACATGTACTTCTTAGAAATTTATCATCAACCAAGGTCTTATAGGGAATCTAATTAGACAAAGAGTCTTGGTATGATTCTACTGGATCTGGATGATCTTAAAAGAAGAATGAAATGAATGAAGAAGAAAAAAGAACTATAAGGGGGAGGGAAGATAAAGGAAGAATGGGGAAAATTATCTCACATAAACTGGGCACACAAGTAAGAACTTGTGCAATGGAGAGAGCAATGAGAGAGGGAAGTGGTAAATACTTGGATCTCATTCTCATCTTAACTGGGCAAGGAAAGAAAAATATACATACGCATATAGTTGAGCAAAGAAATTCATCTTATCCAACAGGGAAGAGGGAGGAAAAAGGGTTAAGAAAAAGGCAGGGAGGGGAGAAATAAAAAGGATGATGAATTAAGGAAGACAATTATCAGAAGAAAAATAGATTTTTTTTAAATGATAGGGTAAAAGAAAAAAAAAGATAAGTATAATAGAGGAGAATGGAGGGAAATACACAGTTAGCTGTCATAACTGTGAATGGAAATAGGATAAACTCACTCACAAAATGGAAGAGGTCTATAGAATGGATTAAAAACCAAAATCCAATATGTTCCTTATTAAACACACACATTCACATACACACATATAAACAACTTGAAACAGAAAGATAAACATGGAGTCAAAATTAGGATCTGGAGCAGAAGAGTTCCAGTGAAGAAAAAAAAAAAAAAGGCAGGAGTGGTAATCATGATAATCTTAGACAAATAAAAGAAAAAATAGATCTAAGTAAAAGAGATAAACAGGGGAACTGCATTTTACTAAAAGGTACAATAGATAATGAACTAATAACAATTCTTAATATATAAGTACCACATGGTGAAAAAGAAAGAGTAGAAGAAAGATAAATTATCAGTATAAAAAATGAAAAAGTAAATTTGCAATCAATGAAAATAAAATAAAAGCAATTACTAGAAACTATTTTGTCCAACTATATGCCAATAAATGAATATTTAAAAATGTAAATTGCCCAGATTAACAGAACAGAAACTAAATTACTAAAATAACTTTATCAAGGAGCTACCACAAAGATCATACACTATGCCAGGCTGGATTTATACCAGGAATATAGGGTTTATTCAGTATTAGAAAAATGAATTGGATTATTTTATGTCTAGGAAAGATGATGGGGAGAAAGGAGGAAAATCTTTTGGAATACAAGGTTTTGCAAGGGTGAATGTTGAAAGTTATACATATGTTTTGAAAATAAAAAGCTTTAATTTTTAAAAAAGGAAGAAAAATAAGCATAGATAACCATAACTATAATGAAAATAGCAAAAATCCTTTTATTTCAACAGATTCAGAAAAAAGCTTTTGACAAAATACACCACAATGCAACAAAATATAAAATACAACTATTAAAAACACTAGAAAGCACAGAAATAAATGGAACTGTCATTAAAATGATTAGTAGTATTTATCTAAAACCCAAAACAAGTTTTATCTCTAATGGAAATAAGTTAGAAGCTTTTCTAATAAGATCAGGGGTAAAGCTGGGATCTCTTATCAATATTACTATCCAATATTATACTAGAAATTTGCAACAATTTTTGTAATAATAAGAAATTAAAAAGATATTGAAGGATTAAGCATAGGAATAAGGAAACAAAACTATCACTCTTTGCAGATAAAATGATGTTTTAGAAAATCATAGAAAATCAACTAAAAAGACTAATTAAAGTAATTAACAACTTCAGCAAAATTGTACAATATAATTGTACAATATAAACTAAATCCAGGGCATCTAGGTGACACAGTGGATAAAGCACCAGCTCTGAAGTCAGGAGGACCTGAGTTCAAATTTGACCTCAGACATTTAACACTCCCTAGCTGTGTAACCCTGGGCAAGTCACTTAACACAATTGTCTCAGCAAAAAAATTTAAAATTTTTTTTAATCTGTTAAAAAATTGTAAATAAATCCATATAAATCATCAACATTCCTGTATATTATCAACAAATCTAGTAAGAGAAAGAGAAATTCCATTTAAAACAACTACAAACAGTATAAAATACTTGGAAGTCTACCTGCCAAAAACACATGAACCTATAGAAATACGATTACAAACACTTTTCACATAAATAAAGATAGATCTAAATAACTAAAAAAAAATCTAATAT
Source organism: Myrmecobius fasciatus (assembly GCA_023553655.1). Lineage (NCBI taxonomy): Eukaryota > Metazoa > Chordata > Mammalia > Dasyuromorphia > Myrmecobiidae > Myrmecobius > Myrmecobius fasciatus. Next base: position 56,000 of record JAJPUD010001701.1, on the reverse strand, counting down.
TCAGAAGTAAGCCAGACCAATATAATAATCACATCAGTATAATCACAGTCTACTTAAATTGATTTACTTAGTCAATGTCATACTAGTCATATTACAAAAGAATTATTTTCTAGAACTAGAAAAAATCATAACAAAATTCACCTGAAGGAACAAAAGGACAGAAATATCAGAGGAATCAGTGAAAAAAATGGGAAGGAAGGACTAGCATAACTGTCTTATAAAGTTGTAATATTAAAATAATTCTGAACTATGTAAAAATAGAGGGATTAATGGAACAGATTAGGTACATAATATACAAAATCAAATAACTATAGTAACCTAGTGTTTGATAAGCCTAAAGATCCTAGCCATTGGGTCACTATTAGATAAAAATTGTTGGGAAAACCAGAAAATATTCTAGCAGAATCTAGCATAGATTAACATTTCATACCATATACCAAGAGAAACTCAAAATGGGCATATGATTTAAACAAAGGGTGACATTATGGGCAATTTAGGGGGTCATGGAAGAAGATATCTATAGACCATGCCAGGTCTATGGATAGGAGAAGAGTTCATGATCTAATAGAGCTGAAGAGTTTCATAGGAAGTAAAAAAGCTTCATAAAAAGACTACATGAAGCTTAAAATGTTTTTACACAAACAAAACCAATGCGCCTAAAGTTAAAAGAAAAGTGAGAAACTGGGGAAGAAATCTTTGAAGCAAGTGTCTATAAAGGGAACTGGGTCAAATTTACAGAAATAAGAGCCATTCCCATTTGAGAAATGATCAAAGGATATGAATACACAATTTTCAAAGAAAAAAAAATCTAAGCTATCAACAGCCATAAGGAGGGAAATGCTCTAAATCACCATTAGAAAAATGCAAATTAAAAAACAAAATTTAAAAATCCATTGTCTTAAATGACAAAGAAGGGGGGGAATGACAAATTTTCAGGGAGATATGGGAAAATAAGTATATGAGTTCACTGAAGAATTGTGAATTTGGTACAACCATTCTGGAAAACTGTTAGGAACTATGCCCAAAAAGTTATTAAACTCTGCATACTCTTTGCCCCAGTGATAACAATGCTCCAAAGAAATCAAAGAAAGAGAAAAGGAGACATATATACAAGAATATTTAAAGCCATTCTTTTTTGGTAGCAAAAAAAATTGGAAATTTAGGAATGGCTAAACAAGTTATGATATATGAATATGATCAAATACTATTGTGCTATAAGAAATGTTGAAGGGACCCCAGCTTCTGGGATAAGAACTCACTATTTGACAAAAATTACTGGGATAATTGGAAAATAATATGGCTGAAACTAGCCACTGACCAATACCTAACATTCTATACCAAGATAAGGTGGAAATGGGTTCATGATTTAGACATAAAGAGTGATACTATAAGCAAATTAGAAAAACAAATTATGACTAAGGAGAACTAGAGTATGTAATGAAATGCAAAATGTATAATTTTGATTGTATTAACTTAAAAAGGTTTTGTATAAACAAAATCAATGCAGATAAGATTAGAAGGGAAGCAGACAACTGGGAAAAATTTTTACATACAAGGGTTCTGAGAAAGACCTCATTTCTAAAATATATAGAGAATTGACTCAAATATATAAGAATACAACCCATTCTCCAATTGTGAAAATGGTCAAAGGATATGAACACACAATTTTCATATAAAGAAATTAAAACCATTTCTAGTCATATGAAAAAAAAGCTCTAAATCACTATTGATCAGAGAAATTCAAATTAAGACAAATTAAGACAACTCTGAACTACCACAACTCTGAGAGGTGTGACCTCTCAAATCAACTAAGATGACAAGAAAAGATAGTGATAAATGTTGGGAGGAATGTGGGAAAACTGGGATACTAATATATTGTTGGTGGAGTTGTAAACTGATCCAACCATTCTGAAGAGCAATATGGAACTATGTTCAAAGGGCTATCAAACTCTGCATACCCTTTGATCCAACAGTGTCTCTATTAGGCATGTATCCCAAAGAAATCATAAAAAAGGGAAAAGGACCCACATGTGCAAATGTTTGTAGCAGTCCTTTTTGTAGTGGTAAGGAACTGGAAACTGGTGGATGCCCATCAGTTGGGGAATGACTGAATAAGCTGTGTTATATGAATGTTATGGAATATTATTATTCTATAAGAAATGATAAGCAGGATGATTTCAGAGAGGTTTGGAGAGACTTATATGAACTGATGCTAAGTGAAGTGAGTAGAATCAAGAGAACACCGTACACAGCAACACCAAGATTATATGATGATCAATTGTGATGGACTTGGCTTTTTTCAACGATGAGGTGATTCAGGCCATTCCAATAGACTTGTGATGAAGAAAGCTATTTATGCCCAGAGAGAGGACTACTGAAACTGAATGTGGATTACAACATAGTATTTTCACCTTTTTTGTAATTATTTGCTTGCTTTTTGTTTTCTTTCTCATTTTTTTTCCTTTTTTATCTGATTTTCTTCTGCAGCATGATAATTGTGCAAATACATATAGAAGAACTGCACATGTTTAACATATATTGGATTACTTTCTGTCTAAAGAGGTGAAAGGGAGACAAAAATTTTGGAACACAAGGTTTTGCAAGGGTGAATGTTTAAAAAATTATGCATATATTTTTTAAATAAAGAGCTAAAAAATTAATGATAAAAAAGAAAAAGAAATGTTGCAGGGGATGGTTTTAGAAAAAGCTAGGAAGACTTGTATGACTGACACAAAGTAAAGTGAACAGAATCAGAACAATTTATATAGTTACAGCAATATTGTAAAAATAATAAACTTTAGGGCAGCTAGGTGGCGCAGTGGATAGAGCACCAGCCCTGAAGTCAGGAAGACCTGAGTTCAAATCTGGTCTCAGACACTTAACATGCCCTAGCTGTGTGACCCTGGGCAAGTCACTTAACCCCAATTGCCTCAGCAAAAAAAAAATAAATAAATAAATAAATAAATAAAAATAAAAATAAAATAATAAACTTTGAAAGACTTAGTAACAAATTAGAGAGCAAGGGATAGTCTGCCTATCAGATTTTTGGAAAAGGAAGGAATTTATGGCCAAAGAAAAATTAGAGAACATTATGAAATTCAAAATGGACAACTTTGATTACATTAAATTAAAATGATTTTGCACAAACAAAACCAACACAAGATTAAAAGGGAAGCACTGAAAAAAAGATTATAGTGTTTCTGATAATGGCCTCATTTATTTTTAAAAATTTTTAATAATAGCTTTTCATTTTCAAAATACATGCAAAGATAGTTTTCAATATTCACTCTTGCAAAACCTTGTATTCCAATTTTTTCCCTCTCTTCCCCCAACTCTGCTCCCCTAGACAGCAAGTAATTCAATATAGAACATGTGCAATTCTACTAAACATATTTCCACATCTCATGTTGCCCAAGAAAAAAATCATATTAAAAAGGAAAAAATAAGAAAAAAAAAACAAGCAAGCAAACAGCAACAACAACAAAGGTGAAAATACAATGTTGTAATCCACATTTAGTACCCATAGTCCTCTTCTGAACTCAGATGGCTCTCTTCATCACAAGAATTGTCTTGAATCACCTCATTGTTGAAAAGAGTCAAGTCCATCACAGTTGATCACATAATCTTGTTGTTGCTGTGCACAATTTTCTTTTGGTTCTATTTATTTCACTTAGCATCAGTTCATTTAAATCTCTTCAGGCCTTTCTAAAATCATCCTGCTGATCATTTCTTATAGAACAATAATATTCCATCACATTCATATACCATTATTTATTCAACTATTCCCCAATTGATGGACATCCACTCAGTTTCCAATTCTTTGCCTTTACAAAAAGGCATTTGCACATAGGAGTTAAAGGTCTCATTTCTAAAATATATAAAGAACTGTGTCAAAGTTATAAGAGTATAAGTTATTCCCCAATTGATAAATGGTGAAAGGATATGAAAAGACAATTTTCAGATGAAAAAATTAATGCTATCTATAGTCATATGAACAAATGCTCTAAATCATTATTGATTAGAGAAATGCAAATTAAAACAAGAGGAACCATCTCACACCTCTCCGACTGGCTAAGGTGATAGGAAAAGATAATAATAAATGTTGGAAAGGATGTGGGAAAACTGGGACAGTATGTATGTTGATGGAGTTGTGAAATGATCCAACCATTCTGGAGAGCAATTTGAAACTATGCCCAAAGGACTATAAAACTATGCATACTCTTTGATCTAACAGTGCCACTATTGGATCTATATACTTAAAAAAATCATAAAGGAAAGAAAAGGATACATATGTGCAAAAATGTTTGTAGCAGCTTTTTTTGTGGTGACAAAAAATTGGAAACTGAGTAGATGCCCATCAATTGGAGAATGGCTGAATAAGTTATGGTATGTGAAAACAATGGAATATTATAGTTCTATTTTAAAAAATGATGAACAAGCTGATTTTAGAAAGGCCTAGAAAGATTTAAATGAACTGATGCTGAGTGAAACAAGCAGAAGCAGGACTACATTGTACATAGTAACAGCAAGATTATATGATGATCAATAAGAAAGATTTGGCTCTTCTCAGTGGCTCAGTGATCCAAGATAACCCCAATAAACTTTGGATGGAAAACCATCTGCATCTATAGAGAGAACTTTAGAGACTGAGTGTAAATCAACATTGCTGTATCCCCTTTATTTTTATTTTTTCTGCTTTTTTTTTTTTGGGTTTTTTTTTTCATTTTGTTCTGCTTTTTCTTTCCTAACATGATTAATAAGGAAATGTGTTTTTTTTAAATGTACATGTACAACCAGAAAATAATTTTTAATTAAAAAAAGAAAAACTTAGTTACCCTGATCAACACAATAACTAATCACAATTCCAAAGAATTAATTATGAAATATACTATCCATCTCCACAAGAGACAATGGAAGGACTCAGAGTACAGAATAAAATATATTTCTTCTATTTCATTTCTTTCTTTGAAATATGGCTAAGGTGGAATTTTGTTTTGTATGTCTATACATTTTAGTAATAGGATTTATTTATCTTGTCTTCTCAATGGGAAGCAGAGGATGGCAGGTGAGAATTTGAAACTGAAAATAAAATAAATTGAATTTAAAAAGTAAAGTTAGAAGGATCCTTGGTGTCAAATCCAATCTCCTTGTTTTACAGATGAGGAAATGATGACCCAAGGACGTTGTGACTTGCCTTTGGTTACACAAGTAGTAAATAACAAAAGGAAGTCCTCTTAATCCAAATCAAGTGGCTACTACACCACTTTGTTTATGTCCTACCCTTATCTCTCTCTCTCAGCACCAGGGTAGATGCACATAGATTCTCAATAAATTCTTATTAGAGTAAGTTTGGAGGATGAAGGATATTTAAGAATTTTTAGGGAGTGAAATTGGAGAAGACGGAATCATATGAGCAAGTCTTTCCTTCTAGATTAGCTAGAAAATCTCCAGATCTGAAACAGCACTTTTTTGTGAAGGACTTTCTCTCCAAAGAAAAAAATTCTCAGTCACAGTCAACTACACAAGTGAAGCACAGAATTGGGGTGTTGTGTTGGGTAGTTCCTTGGGATAAATCATTTCCCTTCTAGGATATAATCCCACCCCTCAGTATAGGAGGAAGCACAGATTGATTTTCACCTCTCACTTTCCCTGGTATATAGGAAGGTCTTAATGAATGCTTGCTGACTAACTGTTCTGTTCCCCATGTTCTCTGTCACCACACAAAATACCTAGGATCTGTCAATGAGTTATCTAGGGTTTTATCTGACTAAGAGATTGTTGATGAGCACTTTTCCACCCAGATGTCAAATAGCTACCAAACAACATATTCAATACGAAACTCAATATTTTTTCCTACTCCCAAGATCAGGTTTCCCTCCCCACACAATTTCTAGTCCTTTTCTGTCTCCTCCCTCTTACCCTTGTCCCCCCTATTCAATCAGCCAAATCACTAATAGAAGCCACATTCTCTTCCTTTCTATTCTTATTACCACCACTGAGTCCAAGCCAGGGATTTTCCCTTCTCATGTTTTCCTGGATCACTTTATCTGAAACTCCCCTTTACCTCTCTCACATTCTACCTTGTATGGGGTGAACCAAAAGTTTTAGTACAGTTTTAAGCTTTATTAACTTGGAAGTATATTATTCCAAGTTTATAAAAAAATATATCATTTGAAAGTTTCATCTTTTCCATTTCTTTTTCACATATTTAGATAGTGAATTTTGTGTAATAAAATTTTAATTTTAATGAGACGGGGCAATCTGTCATTATACAATTATAATATACAATTATACTATTTGCAATAGTTTCTGGATGACACTTTTTTGGTGAAAGAGGTCCTTTTTCTAAGCCACCTGGTCACCTGATTATCTCTCCATTAGACATTTTTCTTGTGGGGTCATGTTAAAATTATTGTATATGCATCAAAACCTCAGTGTTTAGTTTGTCTTAAAGCTAGGATTACAAATACGATCTTTTAATCACTGAATAGCAGCTGATGAATACTTTTACAAATTTTGAAAATCAACTAGAATAACATATAGCACAAGACCCTGGTTACCTTAATTTAAATAAGCAAATTAAGTTTTAAAAATAGAGAATTAATTATTTTGTAAGTTTGTAGCTTTTATATTTCTGAAGTTAAGAACACCTTTAAAACATCTTGAATTTTACTATTTCGAATTCTTATTGCAGTTCCCCCACTCCCATTAGATTATAAACTCCTTGGGGGACAGACTTTTGCTTTTTAAATTTGTGAACATCTCAGCACCTTGCATAGCACCTGGCACAAAACATAATAAATACGTATCAAATTTGAGTTGATTACAAGGAAGCTGAACTCTTTTCTAATAAACAAATAACAGAGCTATCTTCTTCAGAGCAGAGATTTCTGATTTGCCGGAAAGTTTAGGATAGAGAGAGAGCTGCCCCTGGCTGTTGTGACATCTCCACCGTTCCCTTCGAGGGTGGGCAGGCTTAGGGTGGGAGTAAGGAGGAGGAATACTAGAGGCACCTCTGTTCAGTGTCACAGCTTCTTTATCTAGTTAACAGAGAGGTGTTAAAAAGCCAAGTCTCCCTCCTTCTCCGCTCCCCTCCTTCCCCACTCCCAACACACCCCAGTTAGCAACACTTTGGTGTGACCGCAAGACACTCACAGTTACTGTCTAAGCAGCACCTGCTGAGCTCAGCCCGCACCCCTGCGGAAGGAGTCAGAGGCCAGGGAGAAGTATTTGGGCAAGTTTTTGCGCATTCGGGCTTACCTTCAGATGGAAAGGTCCAAATGATTTCAACTCCTGGAGCCGGGAGCTCACACTGTATGACTAGAGACGGGGTCTGTGGAACCTTCCCCTGCTGCCTATACCCGCCAGTGTTTCTCTTGGGCAAAATCCCGGGGCCTCTTAGAATCTTACTCATAGAATGTAGAATCATCAAATAATAGAATATCAGAAAGGATCTTAGAGCTAGAGACCAACTGTCTGATTTCCATAGTTTCGCCTTCACTCAGTCAGTATCTGCTCGAATATCGCCTGGAAGTATTCAGTCCTCTGACAAAAAAATCTGGTCCATTGTTGGACAGCACTAAATGTAATCTTTCTAACGCTCAGCGAAAATCTCCTTTTCTTCAGCTTCCACCCATTAGTCTGTCTTCTGGACCTACATAAATTAATTCTGATTGATTCTTTCTCTTTCTATCTTCCAGTGGGACAGGAGTTCAGACCCAAGGTCAGAGGAACTAAGAGGCAGCAGTGTCCCAAGTGTATGTTGACTACCTTCACCCTCATGCTCCCCTCCCTGACTCCATCTCTTTTCCACACTTAACTGGAGAGGAAGATCCTTACTCACTCTTTGATCCTTGCTCACTCTTTATGGTAAGGAACAAGACATACACATTAGATGAGGACTATATGCAAATTCCTAAACAGGAACCAATCCCTACAGTTTTCATATCTTTGATCGTGTTCCTGTGCCTTGTCTAGGCACTATCTGCCATGATGCTGAAGCAGTCCACTACTCCACTACTTCTTTAGACCCAAACCAGCTGTCTCCTCTCCCAATCTGATTCCATGCCCAAAAGCTAGATCCTCTTCCCATCTCATCTTCAGACTCCATACTCTCAAAATAGATATTAACGAATTCTTGCCTCCCTCAGTTCTTCAGGGTAAGTCTTGCTGATGTAGAAGTCACTCTTGAGATATCCATACTACCACAATATTAGCACAGTTAAATTTAACATATTGGATGAGACTCATTGTCCATAAAGATCAAGATCTGTTTCTAATAGTAGCCCCAAGAAATCTGGTTTACTTTCCTGAAGTCTACCTTGAAAAGTGTATCATTTTTACTAACCAACATTTATCAAGGGATTGCTATATGAAACATCCTTTGGAGGTATTTACCACCCAACTCAGAGGAAAAAAGATCTGTATTTCTGACAACTGTCCATACCACTTTCTTCATATCTCTCTGGTTTTCATAGTCTGCCTTATATATTATAGTTAATACTATGTTTTTCAAATCTCACATAGTATAAAATAAGTCTCATTAGAGTAGGAGCTCATCCTCGGATCCCTGCCTTTATAATAGTATAGTAGTATAGTACTTTATAGAGCACATAATGGGATGCTTAGTAAATGGGTGTTGAAGAAGGAAGAATGGCATGAGGAAAAGGGAAGAAAAAAGGAAAGAAGGGATAAAGGGAGGAAGGAAGAGAGAAAAGAATTGTACAAGGCCATAGCAGATCTGTGCAGAAAAATCAGAACCAAAAGTAAGTGAATTTCTGTGAGTTTAGAAAAGAAAGAGATCATGAGAAATCAGCTTTCCTCATTAGGCATTTTTGCTTGTCATTCATAAAGTCATAATTAGTATCCATTTGTTACCACCAGTAATGTATCCTGGATTAAAAAATTTTATAAATTAATTACCTGCTTTGCAAAGCAGGTCTTAGAATCATAGATTATTAGGATTGGAAAGGATCTTCCAGATCATCTAGTTCGATCCATGGTTTTTGCAGATGAGAAAAACAAAGCCCAGGAAAGCTGGTTGCTCTGCCCTTCCAGATCATATAGCTGGTGAAACAAGCATATGAATGCACATCTCCTAACTCCCATACCAGGGCTCATTCCACCAGGCTTCTTTGGCTTGAAAAAACTGCTCCTCCCAAAAGATGCAGAAATAATCTGGGGTTTACCCTTGAATCAAGAATGCCTATTGTTTTCTCCATAGTTTCCTGAACAAATGATCAATCAAGAAACATTTTTTAAAAAAACACCACCTTTGTTCCAGGAGCCAAAGATACCAAGACAAAAATGAAACAGTTTGTCCTCAAGAAGCTTCCATTAAACATTGACTTGGGTGCCTACTTTGCACAAGGCAGATATCTGTCTGGGAATAGATTGAATGGATTATGCTCAAATGAATATTGCAAACAATTATGGACTTTTACAAATTTAAAGAACCTCAGAGATAGGATCCAATCTTCTCCCTTGCCCAGCCCTTGGAAATGAATCTGTGGAAAGGAAATGACCCACAATGTATGGTAGATTGTGATATAAGATCCAGGTTTCCAGCCCAGTTCAGTGGTTATTTATGTAATTAAATTGAAACGAAGGGAGTATGACATTATAGATCCACATAGAAACTCAGGAGGAGAATGACTAGGAGAGTCCTCCAAACTCTGCCTGGGGAGACTATTTTAATATCTGACCCAATCCAGAAGCCCAGTGAGAAGTTAGAAGTCATTCTAGGAGTTGAAATCTAGGAGTTGAAAAATAGACACCCAAAAGAACTTTCAGACAAAGCAAAGTGGGATCATGAGTAGGGCTGAAGCTGATCTCCCTCCTTGAGGACCCTTAGAGTTTGTCTGATTGTGGGGAGGGGGAAAGAAGAATGTCCTGACCAGAGACAGTGGGGAGGCTACATGGACCCTAGGGGGCCCTTCCTAGACAGCAGAAGGAATGTGTGAACCCTGTCCTCCCAGCAGGGACTGGGGGCTGGGAGAAGAGGCTGAGTCCATTAGGAACATTTAGCATTCATGACATTCTTACCCACCTGATGAGCTTGGCTCCAGCTGCCCTCCCTGGGTCCCTGGGTGCTAAGTACTCTCCAAGCCTTACTAATAAATTTGGAGCCAAGAGGGAGATGTGGCCCTTTGGGGGAGCCTGAGGCAGTCTACATAGGAAGAAGTACTGGAAAGATTTGAAAATTGAAGAGAGGAGGAAAGAGGAAGGAAGGGAATAAACATTTATTAAAAGCCTACTAACAGGGATTGTACCAAATGCTTTCATAAATATTATATATTTTACATAATATACATAGTATATAGTATGTTTACTTATATACTATGTATACATAGCTTTATGTAGAATAAATATGTATATGCATGTGAATATATATACTTTTTATAAATATTACCTCATTTGATTTGAAGCCCTAGGGACTGGCTGGAGGAGCTTTGAATGTCTCTACCATCCCCCAGAGGAGGAATACAGCAATCTAAAATGTTTATTAGGTACTTTATAGTTCTCCAAATACTCTTCCATATATTATTCCACAATGTGCTTCATAAAAAATCCTTGGTGCACATATAATTATACTCATTTTTAAAGGAGGAAATTGAGCTTCTGAGAACTTGAGACCCCACAATCACACCATGAACACCCTGGGGATTCTGGCAGATCACAGTGAACACATTCAGAACTGGGACTAGAACCCAGGTCTCCTGACTCCCAGGAGACTGTTATAGTAAGTCAGAAGATGATGAGTCAGGACCTCAGCTTCCAGTTCCTCCTTCTCCCTGACTCACCCAGAGTCCTCTAGTCACCTCCAGCTTTTCCCTCCTCCACTTAGTGCCCTAGATCCTGTAACCAACAGGTGATAATCTCCTTTCTTCTCCAAATTTTATCATTGTGCACCCTCCAATTTCATACCCATTGAAGCACAGAAACAGAAGAATGGATGCTTTCTGCCTCGGACGGGATGATGAGGCCTCTGAACTTTCTCAAGTCACATTCTTCTGAGGTTGACGTGAATGCCATCCCTTCTCACCCCACTCCTGAGACCACTTTAGAGAGCTTCACTGGATCATCCCTGCTTGGAAAATCCCAGATTCTCCTTGTAATTGTCTCCCTTTCTGAATCAACACTTGCCAATGAACTACCCCCTATGGTCTAATACTTCCCCTCATGGATTAATAGAACCTCAGAATTGGAAAAGATCCCAGAGATTATCTATTCCAATCCATATTCAAATCACAGATTCCATCTCAGTCATTCCCAAATGTCTGAGAATATAGCCAATGGAACCTGTAGCTATGACGGGAAAATGAGAAGGCTCTTGCTGCAATTTGAGCAGCTGGAATTCAAGCAAACTGGAAAGAATGCTATTGGGAAACTTGGGTATGATGCCAATACCAAGAGTAGTGAAGAATAATCTAGTGATGGAGGTATATGTATATTGCGTATGTGTTCTGTCCCCATGTGGAGGAGAAAACCAATGATACTAACTCATTGGAAGGGATAGGAACTTGATCTATTGTGTCATCTGTATAGGGGATTCCAGGGGAGGAAACTCCCTCTATCAATGCAATTCAAGCATAATTTCTGCAATTTGTAGTCATTAAAGAGCTTACTCCAACATTGAGAGTTAATTGATTTACCCAGGGTCATACTAGCAGTAAATGTCAAAAATGGGATATTAGTCTAGGAGTTCCTAACTTTCACTCCTACAAAATAAGCTGCCTCTTTGACCCAGAATGGTAGCAATTGTAATGATGTTACACATTTGTTCCACTTTTTAAGTACTAACTTAATGCTTACCAATTATCAATAGTCCTTTGAGACAGGACAAGGGTTATTATCCTTTATTTGATGGATAAAGAAACTGAGACATTGAATTTGAAAGTAACTTGTCATTTAAAAAAATGCACCTGACTAGGGTTCATAAAATCTGGATTAAAAATCCTGCCAACCAGTCCTGCTCATCTCACAACCTAAGCTGAACAAATTGAATGAGATAAGGAATGCAGAACCATCTTAACTTTGTCAAATGTCTCTGTGCAATATTTTTTTTATTATTTATGGCTGCTAATTAGATTGATAATGCTAGTAAGGGACACTTAAAGGCTATGCAGAATTGGGGTCAGAGCCTGGCCTCCTGACTAGGAGAGAGTTCTTTCCAATCAGCTCAAACACTGATTCTCAATCCACCATTTTTTCAGCTTCAAATCCTTTTTCAGATAGTAGCTCATATTCATATAGTGCCATAAGGTTGGAAAAGAATTTTCTTAGATACATCTGATCCACACAACTCTATCAAATAGGTGCGCTATTCCTATTGATGAGAATGTTTATATTAGGAGGGGTGCAGTAACAGCTAATAAGTTTCTGAGGCTGAAGGAACTTCAGCTTGGAATCTTCCAAACTCCAAATCCTGTTTTCTACCCAGAAGAGCCCAGGGGAAAAGACAAAACTCTTGAATAATAGTAGAATCCCTGTTTCTAGCCTACTCTCCTACACCCAATCTTGCAGGGAGCTTGTCACTGGACAAATAAGAATTTTATCTTATTACATCATATGGCCAAAGGAATCGGGACCATGGCACAGACTTTGGGAAAAGTTAGGTCAGATGAGGACCTGCTCTGATCATGGGTCTACCTTTTCCATAAGCCAGAAAAAATTCATAGACCCAAGACCTGGAGAGGGTGGATACTAGGATACTAACAGGCAGGGCAGGCGGAGCTACTGGTTGCTCCCTCCTCTCACCTTTTGAAGTGCCGAGCTCAATGAGTGCCCTATTGGGCCACTGTCTCGTCTAACCGCATCATTGGAGAACAAATGAGATCGGTCACTGGGCTAGCTGGCTTGCGGTTCCCCCCCCCCCCTTGGTTGTTTAGAACTTTCCCCTATAAATACCAAGGTTTCCGTTTAGTCCTGCTCCTTGAAGACCAGCGGGCAATCCCTTCATCCCTCACCCTCTGGGCTGGCGCTCCCTTGGGATCCCAAGGGCTGAGGTCCAAACAGGACCACGGAGGGCAGAGCCATGAATGAGCGCCTTATCCTTCTGGTGGCTGTAGGCATTTGGTGTGCCACCCTCAAGACCTCTGCCTGGTAAGTCCTCCTTCCCCAGTTCCTGTCTCGGAGGTTCTTCCTTACAAGTTTTTCTTCCTTTCACTTACCTTCCCCGCTTATTTTTCCCCCTTTGCTGTAGGTCAGTGAACAATTTCCTGATGACAGGGCCCAAGGTAGGACACTCTCTGATTCAGTGTCTGTATGTTGGGATGGCTGCTGTGCCGGCACATGTGTGACCTTTATACTGGTGTGTGTTCTAATTTTATTTGCCTAAAGCAAATTCTGGGAGAAACCTTGATGTTTGGGCGTCTTGGGGAAGGGATGGAATGACAAAGAAAAAAAAGAAAAACCTATACACAACCCTTTTCCCTAGGGTGAGAAGTGGGATGTGTGTTTAGTAAATTGAGATTAACTAAAGAAAACTGAAGTTCGCTACTTTCCCCTCCAAACTCCTCCCTTCCCCCACCAGGTTTTTGCTTTTGTTTTTTTTGGGGGGGGGGAGTTAGACGTGGCGGGGAGGTTGGGGGGGTGTTCCGGGGAGAAGGAAGACTATGAGGAAAGAAAGGGAGGTAGCATCTATCCCCCAGGGCAGCACACAGATATTGGAGGAAAATATTGTGATCTGAACCCCCTGCCCCGGAGGTGGTCGTTTCAGCTCCTGCTCTCCTAGCTCGACTCTCAGGAGCCGGGAATGGGGCACTCCTAAACAAGTTTGAGAAGTTCCAAGCGCTTCCATCCATTTCCAGGCCTATCTGACTTATACAACAAGTGTGGCCCTCGGTGCTCAGAGTGGCATCGAGGAATGTAAGTTCCAGTTTGCCTGGGAGCGCTGGAATTGCCCGGAGAGCGCCTTGCAGATCTCTACACACAACCGACTGAGGAGTGGTAAGTGTTTCCCTGCCGGTGTCTGCACCTGTCTCATAATGCCCGTCCACTAATTTCTGTGTGAGTGGTTTCTATGCATATCTACCTATCCCTATGCTTATCTGTGGGTGTGCAGGTGTATTTTTACTTAGATGGTGTCTTACATTATGCTGACATATTAAAATATGTATTTGGGGATCTTCAGAAGTAAGTGTAATGGGAAAGGAAGAATAAATGCTCCTCTTTCTCAGAGCTCAAGATAAAGAATAGTGGTAGGTGTGGGATTGTGTTAGTAAGTGCTGGAAAGAACTGCTTTCTGTTTCTTGAGTTGTCAGATGACTAATCATCATCATAATAACTCATATTTATATAGAACATTAAGATTAGAGACTCTTGACATGAGTTATTTTATTTGACCCTCACAGCCATCCTGGGAGGTAGGTACTGTTACTATTCCCATTTTACAGATATGGAAACTGAGGCAGAAAAAAGTTAAATGATTGTAAATAAAAAGCTTTAATAAAAGTTAAAAAAAAAAAAAGTTAAATGATTTGTCCAAGGTCATAAAGCTGGTGAGTTTTGGAGGTGAAATTTGTATTCATATTTTCCTGATTCAAATTCCAGCTTTCTTATGTACTACACCAATAATATTCATCAATAATCACACATGGAGTCCAGCTCACATAAAGCTGGAAAGAAATTTAACCCTCCTCATTTGATATCTCCAAAGTCATAAAAGCAGTAAATGACAGAGTGGGAATTTAAATCTGGATACATCCAGTTTCAAAACTAATGTTGTATGTATATGTATACAGAGGCCCCCTCTGTACCATTTGAGCACAGTATGGTTTTTTGTTCCCCCAAATCACATTATACTTTTATGGGCCTTGGTTTCCCCTGCATCATATCCTGGGCTTAAATGAAATAGCAACAAACATGCTTTGAATCCTGGGGCTGAAAAGCATCTCCCAAGCAACTGATTTTAGGTCTTCAGAATCAGTGTTCCTAAACTGGACCATCACTTACTCTGAAGAGGTAGGCACTTCAGTAACATGCCCTTTTTAATATCTCTGTTTCAAAGCTACTAGGGAGACATCTTTCATCCATGCCATCAGCTCTGCAGGGGTTATGTATACCATCACCAAGAACTGCAGCATGGGAGATTTTGAAAACTGCAGCTGTGATGAGTCCAACAATGGAAAAACTGGTGAGTTGTGGGTGTGTGCATTTGTTTGTGTGTGTTTGTGTGTGTGTGTGTGTGAGAGAGAGAGAGACAGACAGACAGACAGATAGACAGAGACAGAGAGAGACAGACAGAGAGACAGAGACATACAGACAGAGACAGACAGATGACAGAGACAGCGACAGTGAAATAGAGATAGAGATAGAGAAAGAGAGAGACAGAGAAGGGGAATGGAATGGGGGGGCAGGCAGGCAGAAAAGAGTAGATGGAACAGCTCCCTGTTCCTGTCTTATCTTAAATCCTTAAATCTGGAAAGTTGAATGAGGTAGTTTGGGATGAATGGGGTTTAAAATGTACCAGAAGACATGGAATTCTGAGCCACATTGGTTATCTAGCCATGGCCTATGCTTATTATGCTGAGTTTTTGCAAGACTAAATAGAACAGATCCCTAATCTCCCCCTGACCCCCAGTCCCTGACTTCTGTTTTCATTCATGAGGGAAGGAAGATAGCCAGTGGCTCTTTAGGAAAGTCACCAGCCTCCTTCCAGATTCAGTGTCATTTCTTCCACTCGCTGTTGTCCTCCTCTTTTGATTGTTCCCTCCCCCTAGGCTGAACTATAGGAGATAGCTATTTTTCAACTCAATCCAAGAAGGGAGCATTTTGCTAAGTACTTACCATTTTCTGGACACTGGGAATACAAAGGGGAAACTGAAAATAATCTTTGCCCTAATTTCTTGGTTGACCATGGACCTTCTGATGCAATGCTTCTTCCTTCTCCTCTTGTGTACAGGTGGCCATGGATGGATCTGGGGAGGATGTAGTGACAATGTGGAATTTGGGGAAAGAATCTCCAAACTCTTTGTAGATGGCCTGGAGAAGGGAAAGGATGCCAGAGCTTTGATGAATCTGCACAACAACAAAGCAGGCAGGCTGGTGTGTATCTGAACCAAATGATCAGTTTCCCAGACTCACCATCTTCCCTCTGGCCTAACAGCAGGGTTTTCTGGTGGGAGCTGAGGGCAACAGGGTAATGGTAGGAACTGAAGACTGACAGACTTTTAATACACTGAATAGGAACGGCCTCAAACTAATTGGGGTAGAGTAGACTATGGAGAAACCTCCCTGGATTTAAAAGCCTGCTTCAGCAGACCCAAACAATATTCTGGGACCCAATTTCAGAATCTCAAGACAAATCCACTTGGAACAGATAACAGTCTCTGAGGCAAAGTGCTATTAAATACAAATCTGAATGTGAATGTAGATGCCTTGTATGATTAGTGCAACATTGATACCTCAGCCTTAATTGACTATTCTAATTGCTTCAATTTACTATTACTAATTCCAACATATTAAACTAATTCTAATTGACAGAAACCAGGTAATTATGGTAGGAGGAGCCAAGATAACTTGAATCTCCAGAACTAAGATTGGCAGTTAGGTAAGCCACAATTGTTTTTCTCTATGTGGGAAAAAAAGACCAAGACTTTTAATGGTATATATAATGACTCATCTTAGTTCACCTGAATTGTTACCTTGGCTCCACCTATTAGGAACTAATCAACTAGTTCCTATAAATTGGAAAGACTTTGGAGTAAAGAGGGTAGTCGCTAGCCTGCAGTATCACTCTATCTCCCAATATGTCCATTTAAGAGATGGGTAAATCAAGTCACAGTAAGTTTAAGTGATTTACCCAGGGTCTAAAGCCCAGATTTCTTGACTTCTGGTCAAATTTCTCTCTTCTCTCAAAGTGTGCTTCATTCTAGAGACTCTGGGTGTCAATTTAAGCTTTCTCCCTAGGTCTGCCTCTAATCAGGGTTATTCTCTAACTAGGCTGTAAGGGCCACCATGAAGAGGACTTGTAAATGCCATGGCATTTCTGGCAGCTGCAGCATACAGACTTGTTGGCTGCAGTTGGCTGACTTCCGAGAGATGGGGGATTACCTGAAGGCCAAATACAATCAAGCCTTGAAGATGGAGATGGACAAGCGCAGGTTCCGGGCCGGGAACAGCGCCGAGGGCCGGTGGGCCCCGGCGGAAGCCTTCTCTCCCAGTGCTGAGGCCGAACTGATCTTCCTGGAAGAGTCACCCGACTATTGTATCCGCAACTCCAGCCTGGGTATCTACGGAACCGAGGGTCGGGAGTGCTTGCAGAGCGGCCGCAATCTGTCCCAGTGGGAACGGCGCAGCTGTGGGCGCCTGTGCATGGACTGCGGACTTCGGGTGGAAGAAAGGAGGACAGAAGCGGTCAACAGCTGCAACTGCAAGTTTCAGTGGTGCTGCACAGTCAAGTGTGATCAGTGCTGGCAAATAGTGACCAAGTACTATTGCACCCGGGCTCCCGGAGGCTCTCGAGCTCGGCCGAAGGGCAGTTCCAATGCCAGTTAACCCACTTTCCCCATCATGCTGGCGCTGATAGTCAAAAGGTGAATAGTAATGCCCCTCTTGGGGAAGGGAAAAGGTAGGTGATGGTAGCCAGGACAGAGGTCAGAGATCAGGGATCGGGAATAATTTGTCCAGAGAAGACCGTTACAATCAACCTCTATCTTCCTGCTAAGGGAGCCACCACCTGCTGAGCCCTTGAAGCCTTAGTGCTAAGGAAGTCTCTCTCTGTATTACCCAAAGTATTTCCTTTATTAAGAAAGGCTCAATAAAGCCTTAAGAAAGACCCAGGCTAGAATCGAATTCCCTATCCAGTCTCCAGAATCACCTGGAGGCAGGTGTTAGATTCTACCCTGATGTTAGACCAAGTATTCCCTGACAAAATTCCCCTCTTGTTGTACCATATGATGGCTGTCCCCTTGTCTCTGTCCCCTTAACTCATGCAGCTCTGGCTAAGATGAGGATCCAGACAGACTTCCAAAGGGGTAATTTTCCCAAGACCCAGGACCTCTCTCACCTCTGTCCTCAAAGCCCAGGGTTGCAAGGGGGAGAGGGGTGCTGTACTGATCACCAAAGCCACTTGGACTTGCCACCTAAGTAGTCACACAGATAACAGTACCTAGACCAAGAACAATATTTGAAGTTTTCTGTCTTCAGGGGATTTTATTTTGTTAATAAGAGCTTATAATGTATGATGAGAAAGATGTCTTTATACAGACAACCCTTGGTGGGGCTGGTAGGAAGGGTGGAGCAAGGCAGAAGTGGATCAGAAGCCATTCAACCTAAGGATGTCCTCAACCTAACCCATCTCTCACCTGGGTTATCCTAGACCTTGGCAGTGAGCATCACAGGCCCATAGGTAGAGAACTGGTGGCCACATCTAGGATACCTCCTACGGTCAGCATATCTTTTGGGGTGCTGGGAACCCTTTCTGTTTTGTTCTTTCTCCAGATGAAAATGTGAGACTTTATTTTCCAATAAATGATTTTAAACAAATCGCTTCAGTCAGGTGCTTTTCCCCCTTCCTTTTAGAGTTTTATGAGCAGGGGCAAGGACAACTTTGTTCCTGTTTCCCTGTGATCCACATGGGGGAAAGTATAGTTAGCAATCTTTTTCTGTAACATCATCTATTTTATCCAGAAAACTGATGCCTCTGGAAACAAGAAGAGCTCCATTGGAGTGAATGGAATCTGTTTCTATTGAAGAGGATCATAGATATAAAACTGGAAAGGACCTCAAAAGTCATTGCAGTACCAGTCTTGTCTCATCTTACACATAGGGAAACTGAGACCTAGAGAGGTTTAATGACTTGCACAGGATTACATAGAAATCTTTTAAACCTGAAGTGTATTTGACCTCTCACAGGCTCCAGTAGATTCTTGGGTCTCAAGTGGGGAAATTCTGATAGTTATGGATTTGATATTCCTCTTTTTTGCATCCCTGTCTTCATCTTTTGTTGGCTTACTGGGTGATATGGAAAGAAGAGAAAGGGCTTTTTTTTACTGAGAAGGGCCCTAATGGTGCAGACCCTACCCAGATAGACCCTAAGATCTAAGCAAGTATTTTCAAAGCTTATAAAAGGAACTCAGAAAATATTGAGTGGATGTGGGAAAAATTCATCAAGTTTATGACAGGCCTCAAAAGTGCCCCACAGAAAGAGGATAATCAATCCAGATTAACTTCTTAAGGGGGAAGAAAAAGTTTATCAGGATACCCTCTCTAAAAATGGTCCAGCACAGAATTGGTATGATACATTTTAGTATCAAACTCAGAATCCTGGGAAAGTAAAGGATTCAGAGCCACTCCAGTTATCAGATCTAGCAGGGAAACCATAATATGTCACTTATTCCATATTACTATAGACCAAGGGAGGATATAGGATGGGAACAGGAGAATACTAACTCCTACTAAATGGGAAAAAGTGTAAAGAAGCTAAGGGTCAGGGGAGGAAGAACATAAAAACAAAAACCACTGCAGTAATATACAAGGGCAATTTATTTGTTTAATATTTTCCCCAGTTATATGTAAAAACAATTTTTAACACTCAGTTTTAAAAATTTTAAGTTTGAAATTCCCTCTTTCCCTCCCTCTCCTCCCCCTCATTAAGAAGAAAAGAAATTTTATATAGGTTATATATGTGTCACTCTTGTAAAACCTTTCCATATTAGTCATGTTGAAAAGGAAAACATAACAAAAATAAACAAAAAACAAGAAGAGAAATAAAGGTTTTTTAAAGTATGTTTCCATTTGCATTCAGACTCTATCAGTACTTTCTCTGGAGGTGGATAGCATTTTTCATCATGTCTTTCAGAATTGTCTTGGCTCATTCTATTGCTAAAAAACAAAAACAAACAAAAAAAACTAAGAAAAGGATAATTTATAATAGTCTTCCATACAAATAACATATAAGGACAAAGCAGCATATACATAACTAATCAACATACAAAGATAATTTATAGTAAACATTTCTTATATAACATATAAGTAACACAAGGACAGAACAGTTTGTGTACATAAATTATATGCTATTTAGTCATGTGCATGCTATTTAGCTCTAGTACAAAGTACTTGTGGGAGGAAAAAAACTATTAAAGTTTTTTGTATTTTTTCCAGTCTTGGAAAAGTACTTTGCATTTAATAGACACTAAATCAGTTTTCAAGGAATTAAACTAATTGCTAATAAATGGTTAAGGACTGAGAGTAGGAAGATGGCATATTGCTATATGGACCATCCTTGGACCAGCAATATTGGATAGTTGGGATACATTCCTACCCAATCCCTCAGCTTCTGTCTTTTCTTTCCAGTGATCCATAGGGTTAGGTGGGAAACTGGAAATAACAGTTTCTGTAGCATCATCCATTTCATAAATGAGAAAACTGAGGCCCAGACTGAGAAGGAAAGGAATGCTTTTAAAGGAAATGGGGTCTGTTCCAATTGGAGGTGGCTTTCTGAGGATTCCATCCATAGATGTATACACAAGGCTAATTCTTGGGTTCCAACAAATCTTATCATCATTGCAAACATTAAACTCTAAATTATCAACAAATATTTATTGAATAATTGAGCTCCATAGTGAACACTTGGGGACTGGTTTTCTTGCTAGAATTTCTCTTCTAGTTCTCTAACACTCTTCATTGAGCAAAGAACTAAGTTCTTGTTCTAAGAAGAAAATTTCTCCCCAGTCTTCTCCCTTCAAGGGGCTGTTTCAGGATTGCTTATTCATTACCACTACCCTCTCTAGCACCCCACAAAAAGCCATCTGAGGGAAACAAATACTTCCTACAGATTATTTGTGATAGTTCAAGTCTTTAAAAAAAAAATGGACTCAGAGTCCATGAGAAATCCCTAAATTGGCTACAAAACTTCCAAGGAAATAGGAAAATTCAGTTCTTTTGCCTTTCCTTCCAAGTCAGTATCTCTTTTTTTCCCCATCCATCTTGTTCCTTGGATGCAATCAATCACATTAATCAGTTTCTTCCAGATTAACTCCAGGCCAGGCAACAAAAGAAATTCTGATTTCTCTCCATCCATCACTTCTATGTCAGGGATTCATTCCATCACATCCAGCATTATTCAAATTCATTAGTGGTTCCCCTCCCCACTTTACTCTAAACCCCCTCTCCTGTTGGGTCATTTTTAACAAGTTGATCCTCTATAATGAACTAGAACAATAAAACTCCAGTATGTCTGTATATCACATTCTGTGATCTGAGTAGAACAGTGAGCTTTTCACACCTTACCCTCCCCCACAACTCCCCACACCTCTGTTCTAATGAAAACTTGTTGAAAAAGAGACCAAGAGGTAAACAACAATATTCAAAACATCACTCTTCCTGTTATCAAAGAACTAAAACAAAGTAGTTGCCCAGTGATTGGAGAACTGAGAAAGCTATCACATATGAATGTGATGGCAGATTACTGTACACTGAGAAATGATCAAAATGAGAGATTGAGAAAAGCTGAAAACAATGTATATAAGTTGGTAGAATATAAGCTTCTTAAAGGCAAGAATCATTTCTTTTTCCTCTTTGAATTCTTAACACCTAATGAATGTTATCTGGAATATAGCAGGCAATTAATAATTGCTTGTTGAGTTTCTCTTTTTTTGTAAATCCAGGACATAATAACAGCTAGCATTGAGAAAGTATTTTAAGATTTACCAAGTGCTTTACAAATAATATTTCATTTGCTCCTCATAACAATCCTTGAAGTAGGTGCTATTACCCTCATTTTACAGATGAAGAAACTGAGGCAGGCAGTGGTTAAATTATTTGCCCAGGGTCCTACAGTTAATAGGTGTCCAAGAGTGATTTGAACTCAGGTTATCCAGATTCCAGGTTCAACTCTCTGTCCACTGCAAAATTCCTTTCCAACTCTAAATCTGTGGGCTTGTTAAACTATGATTGCTTGATTAAACTGATGCAGAACCAAATAAATAGAGCCCAAACCACAGTCTAGGAAACTAGCAACTATTTAAATGAAAATCTCACTTAAAAGAAGCTCTTAGTAACTGGAAAACCAATAAAGAACCCAGAAAACAGATGATGAGGTCTACACTGCCTTCCCTATAACACTAAAGGGAAGTTACTAGGTGTGTACATTATGATGTGTACATTATGAGAAGTATCATTGCATTTGATGGTTTTGCTTAATATTTTCTTTGCCACAAGAGAGGGTTTGATCTGAAAAGGGGAGGAGTTCTTCCCTCCCCCTAGAAATGATAGTGATGCAAAGACCAAAATGCATCAATAAAATGTATTTTAAAAGAAAAGGAGACCAAGAGGTCAGAGGGGAAATTCTGCTCATCTTCCTCTCCTCCCACTGACCTTCTTTGAACTCAACTCATTCTCCTAATAAAAAAGAATCCTTCATCGCTTTTTCTGGACAGAAGAACACCTTGATCTGTCTGTTTGGACTTGAGGAGGAGAGGTTTGGAAAGGGGCTAAGGAATGAACTACTTCTAGAGCACCCCTCAAATGATAAATGACATAGTCATAACAACAAAGCGCATCCTTCAATATCCTCAAATTATCTAGAGACTATTTTCTCTTATAGATTTTTACTATTTCTCCCATTTCTTAAATAGCATTTTATTTTTTTCCAGTTACATGTAGAGACAATTTTTAACATTCATTTTAAAATGAGATTTTATAATTCTTCCAATTCTAACAAGTAGAGAATGATGGAGGGTTTTTGTTTGTTTTCTCCCGTTTGTTCGCTGATCTCTTAGAAAATCGATGGAGAAGGCAGAGAAAGTGATTTAGAACTTCACTGAACTCCTTGAGGTAAGAAGGTTAGGTGCATAAGGCTCACTCAAGTCGTTGGTTTCCACTTTCTCGGACCTGGCTTACTAATACTGCTTTTCATATGCAATTAAAGGTGCTGTGACCCAGTCTTTAGAGGTGGGAAGATTCATTTCCCAGCTCTAACCCAGAAAGGAAAACCAGCCTTTTGATTTGCAAAGGTCTCCCTTAGCATGACAAAGTGGATGCTCTAGTTGTGTTCTCAACAGTGCCTTGTCTGTGTGTGTGTGTGTGTGTGTGTGTGTGTGTGTGTTTGGGTGAGGGGGAATGGGTAAAGTACTTGATGATTCTCTGAAGTATTGTTGGGGAATGTGATATTTATGACCTTTGGTCTACCTCAGAATTTAGAGCGTTGGGAATGAAAGTTTAAGTAGGGAGTATATGTACATAAGTCTGAAGAGCTGGAGAGAATTATTAAGGCAGAGTGGGATCTAAAGAACTGGCTAAATTTTACATTTCCAATTTCAGATACAGATGACACATAATTTCTGATTGTGAATGAAGATTGAATTCTTGGGATGAAAAAAGACAAATTGAAAACAAGAATAGGAAAATGCGGCTGTCTTCTGGTGGGAAGGTATGAAATTCTAGAACTAGAAGGAACTTGGTCTATCATCTAGAACCAAAAGAGATTTTAAGTATTTCTGAGTTCAAGATTACAGAGGTAAAAACCAATTTGGTCAACAAGAGATATGAGATGGTTTTGTCAAGGTCAGGCAGCTTCTAAACCATAGCTATAGGAACAGAATTCAAGAAGCTTGACTTTCCAACCACCCCCTTTTTGCTACACCACAGTGCCTTTCATATTGGAATAGACAAGGTTTTGGTTTGGGTTTTTTTTGTTTTTGTTTTTGTTTTTGGTCTCTAGGTCTCTACATTATACAGGATCTTCCATAAATCTTAGTGCAGTGTTAAGCTTTAGCAAAGCTAGGTGGTGCAGATGATAGAGTACAGAATCTAGAGTCAATAAGATTCATTTTCTTGAGTTCAGATCAGGTAACTTCCTAGCTGTGTGACCCTGAGCAAGTCACTTAACCTCCTAAAAGGAATTAAGCATTTAGAATTTTGAAGGCAGCTACATGGTTCGGTGAATGAAACACTGATCCTAAACACTGATCCTAAAATCAGGAAGAATTTTGCATTCAAATTTGACCTCAGACATTACTAATTATATGACTTTGAGTAAGTTACTTAACCCCTATTTGCCTTAATCTACTGGAGAAGGAAATGACAAACTACTCCAGTATCTTTGCCAAGATCAGTACTGTCCAGGAGGTAATAAAAAGTCAGACACAACTCATACTTTGTCTCATTGTCTTCATCTATAAAATGAACTAGAGAATTAATGGCAAACCACTCCAGTATCTTTGCCAAGAAAAACCTCAATGGGCTCACAAAGAATCTGAAATAACTAAATGACTAAAAACTACACTAAGATTTTTTAGATACTGTGCATCTGTATGTATATGTGCACATATAGCTATATTACATTGCTATAGAAAGAAATATATAACATGCAATCAGGAATGCTAAGATACTCAGGAATAGCGTGAAAACTGTAATATGATACTTATTCCCAGACTCCCAGATTAAAGCAAAGGCCATTGTGGGGGAAGAGAAGTTCATTTCCACCTAAATGGGAAAAAAAAATTGTGAAGAAGCTAGCAAAGGAAAGATTTATCTCTTTAAAAAAAAAACTATTTTCATCATGTTATTTCCCCTTGTCAAAGGCCAAAACCATAGTGTGAAGAACTAGAAGAGTGGGTTCGAATTTTGGCTTGGCCATTTTGTATCTCTATAACTCTGAAGAGATTATTTAACTTTTTTGGACCTCAGTTTTTTCATCTATAAAATGGAGGGGGGAAATCAATAGGGTCTTTTCCAATTCTATATTGATTCCTAAGACCCAAAGTTCAAATTCTTTAACTCTTCAAACTCTAAACTCTATAAATTCTTCAAAACGCTCTAACCCCAACTCATCTCCAGACCCACTCCCTCCCTTGTCTCACCCCCACTTCATTGTATTTCAAACTATAATAGGTTTTACCTGCCCTATTTCATTTTAGGGGTTTCTATCCAGTTGTCCCTCAGCCCCAACTCCCTTCAAAGCTCAACCCCAACTCCCTTCAAAGCTCAGCCCCAGCTCCAACTCTCCCAAGAGGCCTATCCTAATCCCTCCTCCCTTAGTGTTCTTGAAGTCCTGTCCCCAGAACAAATATTGCCCCTTTGCATTTTGTAGAAATGTTATTCCTTTGTCCTGCAAAAGGACTGATGACATCATGATGTTGGGGTCAAGGTACACTGTATTTGACTGTGGCTGATCAATCCAATATGGAAGACAGGGACAGTGGAGACGTACTCCATCTAGAAATATTAGATAATGTAATTTGGGGATCCACTAGAGAACAATTAGCAATTTTTTTTCTCTTTGTTGCTGTAGGCTGCAAATGTACAGTTAATTTTTCTACTGTTTTTTCCTTTGCAAATAAATCAATCCCTTTTTATATGACTTAAGCATATTTAGAAATTTAAGTACCCATAGCCTGCTATATTATTGAATCTTTTGCAAAATTTTCTTCCTTCCTTCCTTTTTTTTCTTCCTTTCTTCCTCCTTCCTTTCTTTCTTTCCTTTTCTTCCTTCTTTCCTTCCTTCCTTCCTTCCCTCCTTCCCTTCTTTCCCCTTCTCTCCCTCTGTTCACACAGAGCATCATACCCATACTTATAGATGTTCTTGAAAGCATTTTTTTTCTCTTTTTTGAACCTCTGAATCCTCCCAAGATACCTTGGGATTTACTGGCTAGATTTCTTTCTTGAGGGCCATGCCTTAAACCAAAACCAATGTGATTCTCATTGCCCACCAACAGGTCCTAGGCCAAAGGCCATTTGGTCATTGTTTGAGTCCTGATTGACCCAGATTGAATTTAAATAGCAATCATTTCTGTTTTGGTCAGGAACCTTGAGAGTCTCCTCCTAAATTCATCCATTTATTCGTTTATTTATTTAGAATTTTTGAACTAGGTGAAAGCAATTGCTTCAATTGCTACCTAGCCTTAATCACTGAATGGATACAGCCTCAGACAGAGATCTATGGAAGACCTTCTCTTAAAAAGGCCAAGGTTTCCTATTTCATCCAGAGCCATCTCCAGGGGTCCTGGCCCACTGACTCCTTGGCCACCGGACCCAGATGGCTCTGGAGGGGAAAGTGAGGCAGGTGACTTTTCATAGCCCTTCCTTATGCAAATCCAATCCACTTGCATGTCATGGCCTGGTCTCCAGTATCATGGTCCTCTTCCAGAAGGAAGGACAAGCAACAGGAACCTTGCAATGGCAGGGATGCATTGAAAGAAGTGTCATTTGATATAGAGACACAGTGGGAATCTGCCTATATTCCCATGGTACAATGACCCCTGGAGAACTGGAGAACTGCTATTCTGTACATGAAGAGACATGTAAAAATTTTGTTCAGCTTCTCATTATGCCCTGAGGAGATCATAGAAGAGTGGGGGGGGAGAGGAAATAGTGGTGACTTCCAGTCCACCCCAGTTCCTAATCCCTACTGGGACAGAGCACTAGACATGGTCTGGGAAGTTCTATAGGCATTAGGTTTCTTTCTGAGATAGGAAATTATATTTCCTTTTCTTTTTTGGAGTATGAAAAAGATTTATTTTCTTTAAAAGACTTTTTGGGGTAGCTGGTGAAGAGGTTACAGCAGCAACAACAGAGCAGGAAGACCTGAGTTCTGATCTGGCCTTAAATACTTACTAGCTGTTGTGGCTCTTAACCCTGATTGCCTCAAAAAAAAAAAAAATGACCATATTATTTTCCCTTATTGAAGACCAAAGCTTTTTACTGAAGAACCTGAGGATGTTCAAATCTTGGCTTGGCCAAGTTTCAGGGTTCAAATTTTTGCTAGGCCCTTTTTTTGTCCCTATATCATGTAATCTCTTTAGGATTCAGTTTCTTTACCTATAAAATTGGATTTTGGTGAAAGGAGAGATGGAAGGAAGAGATTGGAGGAAGATTGGCCTAGGAGATCATCAAGACATCTTTCAGCTCTAAATCTATCTTCCTATGAGCTGAAGGTAACTAAAAGTACAATGGAGAGAGTACTGGACTTGGAGTCAGGAATCATCATCTTCCTGAGTTCAAATCTGGCCTCAAACACTTATTAGCTGTGTGACCCTAGGCAAATCACTTCACTCGGATTGCCTTAGTTTCCTCATCTGTAAAATGAGCTGGAAGAGGAAATGGCAAATCACTCCAGTATCTTTGCCAAGAAGACTCCAAGTGGGATCATGAATAGTTAAAACATGACTGAAATGAATGAATAACAAAAAATGCTCCTAAATCTAAACTTCTTAGTCTTTGGTTCATGGTCCTCCCACCTCAACCTACCAAATGTGATCTCATATTTCCTCACTGTCTTTGGATTGAGAAAGGCCATTTCAAGTTTCTAAGAAAGACTTTGCCAAAGGCTAAACAATCAGAAATCTCTGATAAACTTTTAAAAATATCCTTGTTTGATAAATCTGCTTAACCCTCTTTTTGAGGCATTTGTAATGACTGTTTCTATCTCTGACATTGTAGACTATCTGTCTTTCCTGCATACAACTGGGGAAAGAAATCAAATCTTCCCTGTCACACAGAGACCTATGCTGTATTGGAGAGATATCATATTGCACAAAGTGCATTTTGAACATGTTTGTCTGAGCTCAGCAGATTTTTCAGCAGGAGGAAAAGTACAATTGGGGACTAGCCAAAAAGAATCCCATCCTCCAAGTGTGTACGAACATCTCTTTCTGATACTTAACCTCAAAGGGAGACTTGGGGGACCTTTTTCTGGAAATACCTGGTGATGTGGAACAAAGCACGAGGATCCAATGACTCTGCTCTGCTAATCATGTGATAAACAAATGGATTTCTGCTTGGAAGCTGAGCTGGAATGGGGCAAGCATTCAATACGCACTAGCCAGCCAAAAGGAACCTTTATTTTTCTCTCTTTGGTAAATGTGAGCCCGAAAGGCAAGGTCTATTGAAAATCTCTGGGTGGGGAGAGAAAGAATCAGCCCAGAGACCTACTTTCCTCAACCAAATAGCCATAAGCACTTTTAGACCCAAAAGTTAGTTACTTATAGGTATGTTCTATTTTTTCTTATCTTAGGTGGAGTATTGGAGAGGAAAGATACTATTTTGTGACCTGATCAGCTTCAAAAGATTAGATGAAGGCACCAAAAATCCAATAAAAGCCATCTATATCAGAGCTTGCAAGTAATCAATAAGCCTCAAGCAATTTATTGGATTTAATAAGGTCAAAAACAGACAAGAGAACCCAACTCATCCATTTGTTATGCTACATTTGGAAGTGAATTTGTAAAGATAAATACAATGTAAGTCTTCTTTCTCAGTAAATATCCTTTAGTAAAAAGCCAATTAATTACAATGATCCAGTACAATTCAAAAGGATGCATGATGAAAAATTATATCTACCTCCAGAGAGAGAAGCAATAAATTCTGAGTACAGATTGAAGCTTTTCTTTCATTTTTTTTCTTGCTTTTCCCCCTTTTTAATATGACCAATAAGGAATTTTTTTTCATGACTCCGTAAGTATAATGGGTATCAGATTTCTTGCCTTCTCAGTGGATGAGGGAGGAGTGAAGGGAAGAAGAGAATTCAGAACTGAAAATAAAATTTCTTAAAATTAAATTTAAAAACTAGTTGATGCTAATATGTTGTTGCTAATATGGGGGACTAATTGCTGATTGATATTGGAGAGAACATAACATGGGGGCTTAATCTAAGCCTCAAGAACATAAGAATGGGGGTTTGACCCTAGAGTCTTAGAGAACTTTAGGCTCCCTTAGGATTCCCCTAGATCTCTAAGGGGAAGATGGAGACAGTCTGAGGAACACAACTTTCAGTATGAATAGGTAGGATGGGGAACACAACTTTCAGTATGAATAGAAATTGAAATAAAAAATTTATAAGGGCAATATATGTATTTTGCATCTACAATTCAATCAATAAATATTATTAACCCCCTACCTTGTGCCAGACATTATATTAAGTGTTGGGGTTACAAAAAGAGGCAAAAGATAATTCCTGCCCTTATGGAACATATAATCTAATTCATAAACACGTTTCCCTCTAGGAATGGAAGTTCCTTAAGGGCAGAGACTGTTTCATTTTCAACTGTGTTCCCAGGACTTAATACAGCACATGACACATAGTAGAAATTTAATAATAGCTTATTGAAATTAATTCCAACCTAACAGTAGGCTCCTTGAGGACAAGAATTATCATTCAAACAGGGAAGTATTAATTAAGTACCTACTATATGCCAGGCACAGGGAGTATAAAGACAAAAGTAAAATAGTCTTCATCCTCAAGGATTTAACATTACATATGGAAGAACAATATCTAAATATGTAGAAAATAATAGAAAATAAAAACAAGACAATTTGGTCCTAGGAAGGATTGAAGCACTAGCATCTATGGGAAATCATGGGAGGCTTCCTGGAGGAGGTAGTACTTTAGCTAAATCTTTTTTTATTTTTAAATTTTCAATAGTATTTATTTTTCCAAATGCACGTAAAGATAATGTTTAACATTCATTTTAACATTTAACATTCATTTTTGTAAATTTTTTTCTTCTTCCCTCCCATGTTCCCTCCCTCTCCAAGAAAGCAAGCAATCTTATATAGGCTAAATATGTACAATCCTTTTAAACATAATTCCATATTTGTCATGCTGTGCAAGAAAGGTCAGATCAAAAGGGAAGAAATCATGAGAAAGAAACAGATAAACAAAGGTGGAAATACTATGCTTTGATCCATATTCAGTCTCCACAGTTCTTTCTCCAGCTGCAAATGGCATTTTTCATTGCAAATTTCATTGAATGTATCTTGATTCATTGAATTATTGAAAAGAGCCAAGTCCATCACAGTTGATCATCACATAATCTTGTTACTGTGTACAATGTTCTCTTGGTTTGCTCACTTCACTCAGCATCAGTTCATGTAAATCTTTCTAAACTCTTCTGAAATCATCCTGTTGACTTAAATCTGGAAAGAAGTCCAGGTCATTATCTATCTGTATCATTTGTCCCAGATAAATGTACTGTTGGACCAGTTCTATAGTGTCCACTCAGATGCAAGCTGAAATCTGAGAAATGGCCATTTTTCATCCCTGGGGTCTTTCCTGTGAATGTGATTACAGATTCCTTCCAAAATGCTCTACAATGTGTTGGGGGGGGGGGGGGAGAGATACAAACAAAATCAAGTCATCTCTCCACAAACAGAAGCATCTGGAGGACCTCATCATCCACACAGATTCTATGCTTGACTCTTCCATCACAGTGGAGAATACTTTTTGATGAGCATACATTTCCATCATTTATACCTTTCCTGATACTAATCATCAGAGGATCGTCAAGTAGGGTCATAAAATTACATTTTACAAGGAATCTAATGGATGGAAAAAGAGTCAAAAATTATTATCTTGTCTTATCAGTTCAAATGCTTTTTCATATTCAATAAACAAGCCAGTGGAATCTTATATCCTCCCTGTCCTTCAGTCAATTGTGAAATGGCAAAAATATTGACCATTGTTGAACATCCTTTGTGAAATTCTGTTTGTTCCTACTAATGAGGATGTACTCAATTCATGTGTAAGTGACCATCATAACAATTTTGTATAAATGGGTGAATAAGCATGTAAGCCAGTAGTTGTTCTCCCAGCCACTTTTTTTTTTTTTTTTGGGAGGATGTGTGGGGCCGATCAGTATAAATAAGATTAAAAATAAAAACAATTGGGGTAGCTAGGTGGCGCAGTGGATAAAGGTCAGGAAGATCTGAGTTCAAATGTGATCTCAGACACTTAACATTCCCTAGCTGTGTGACCTTGGGCAAGTCACTTAACCCCAATTGCCTTAGGGGGGAAAATTTTAAAAAGACAATTGTAAGGATGATGACTCCTCACCAGTTGGAGGCAATTAAGCTCTTCTTTCCTATTTAGGCTGGAAGGAGGTAAAGAACATGACTGTGACATCTTGGGGATCCTTCATGAGACTGAGATAGAAAGCTCCTACAGTTAGTGAAAAGAGCAGATCCCATCTTCACCCGGACCCCAGATGCTTGGAAAAAAAACTTCTAACTGGGAAATGGGCAGGACTTATAGGAATAATGCTGATTTACAAAGCAATCTTTGGGTGTTTTTCTGGGATGCTGATAAACCATATTAAGCCCCAGTGGCTTTGGAGCACCTGTAATTCTTTGAAGGAAATATCATTTAATCTGGTTTGTTCCAGTTATTCTCCAGAGTTGGAGTGGGGATGGGGGAGCTAGGTAAGAAGGGGTTTATTAGAGCTCACAAAACACCAATAAAAATACTTTGACTTTGAGAAGCTTAGGGTCATATTCAGTATGATAAGCAAGCATTTATTTAAGGCTAGGAGGAAATTGAAGTTACATTTCCTCAGTCTTTGTGGGCCCCTAGAATTGAGCTGATGGCACCATTCATTCAGCCAGGAGGCAGGGGGTCTGCTTACCAATTTTGTTTTGCAAAACAAAGCCAGTCATGGTCAAACTCAGTTGGTCAATTCCATCGATTTACATGAGAGGCCTTAGGGGAAACAGGAATGTGGGAACATTCTGGAGGGAAATGACAGGTTAATGACAAGCTGGCATTGTAGGGAACTTTACCTGATAGCTCACACCCTCAGAAGTCCTCCCCCTTCTGCCCTCCCATCTCCTCACACTTACTTGTCAATGGCCTGGAGATGATGCTAGAGATGCAGTTAGAAAAGAGGACCAGATCAGAACTTTGGCTACAAGTTTCCATTTTGCACTAAAATTCTGTTTTCTTTTTTAAAATATGGGTTAGGAGGGCAGCTAGGTGGCGCAGTGGTTAGAGCACCAGCCCTGAAGTCAGGACACCCTGAATTCAAACTTGGCCTAAGACACTTAACACCTCCTAGCTGTGTGACCTTGGGCAAGTCGCTTAGCCCCAGTTGTCTCAGCAAAAAATAAATAAAAATAAAAAAATAAAGTATGGGTTAGGCATCAAGACATGATGAAAAGACATTGGACTGGAAACCAGATTTGATTTTTGATCCTGCTTCTGCTTCTTAGACCTAAAAAGACCTCAAAAAAGTCACTTCCCTCTGTGAATTTCTGGCTCTTTATAAAATGAAAGGATTGAATTATATCAAAGGAGTCTTAATCTAGAGACCATGAACTTATAAATATGTATAAAAACATGTATATAATTTCAATATAATTATAATGTATTTCAATATGAGTAACTATGTAACCTATTTATTTTATTTTTTAAACTTAAAAATATCATCCTAAGAAGGAATCCCATCTGGGATCTAAGAAGGAAACCAATCTACACAAAAAAGATCAAGGACCCTTGAATTAGGTGTTCTTTAAGGTCATTTGGAACTGTAACATAAAAGTATAAGGATCTTAATTTTTTCTTGTAATTTTTAATAACCTGTTAGGAAAGGAAAGAGGGCATTAAATGGAAAAAGAAAAATTAATTTGTATTGGAAACTAAGGGACATGGTATTTGAATAGAATTTTCTATTATGATTCATTATTTGTCCCCAGGTTGTGGGTTCAATAGGCACTTGACCTATGGAAAATTTAAGAGTAGTTATGGAAAATTTACTAACACCTTCCTGGATGGTGACCAGAGGGAATTTTCAAAATTACAAAGGTCAATTTCTGATATTCTCCCTATCTTAGGTTGGCTACAGCATGAGGAAAGAAAATAACCCTTAATTGCCTAGGGGATTGTCCTATTATTCTCAAGTCTAAGGCTCATTTTTTTCTTCTTTTATTATAAACATAATAATTACCCACAGAAGTAAGTTATCAAGCTAATTACACACAAATGAAGGAATATTACATATTGTCCATTTTATCAAATAGGAACAAGCAAATGAACAAACAGAAAGCACATCTGCCAACTCTTTCACACTGAATTTTCCTTGTCTTTAAGCTGTTTTCTTTTTTTTTTCACTTAATATTTTTTTTTCCAAATTAAATGTAAAGGTAGTTTTCAACATTCATTTTTGTAAGATTTTGAGTTCCAAATTTTTTATTCCCTCTCTTTCCTCCCCCTGTTCAAGACAGCAAATAATTTCTATAGGTTATACATGTACAATTGGTTTAAATATATTTCCATATTAGTCATGTTGTGAAAGAAAAATCAGAAGAAAAGGGAAAACCCACAAGAAAGAAAAAACAAAAAAAAGTGACAATAGTGACTGTATTCAGTCTCTACAAACCTCTCTCTGGATGTGAAAGTCATTTTCCATCCTAAATCTATTGGAATTGTGTTGGACCACTGAAAAGAACTAAGTCTATCATAGTTGATCATCATACAATCCTGCTGTTACTGTGTACAATGTTTGGATTCTGCTTGCCTCACTCAACATCAGTTCATATAAGTCCAAGCTTTTTTGAAATCAGCCTGTTCATCATTTCTTATAAAACAATAGTATTCCATTACCTTCATATACCACAACTTATTCAGCCATTGGCCAACTGATATATAATGTATGTCACTGGGCAAATACTTAACCTCTTCCTGTCTCAATTTCTTTAAATGTAAAATGGGGATAAATAATAGTATTTACCTTGCTGGGTTGTTGTGAGGATCAAATGAAATAATATTTTAATGTACTTAGCACAGTGTCTGATGTATGGTAGTGCTTAATGAATGCCTTTTTCCTTCTTTCTTTTTTGACAATGTTTAATTACTTTAATACACTGTAACTTAGCCATTTCCCAATTTTTGGATATAAAAGTGGTTTCCTTTTTTTTCTTGTCATAATGAAAGAATCTATGAATATTTTGGTACATACAGGACCATTTCACCTTTTAATTAAATCTTTTTTTTAAAGGGCTATTGATAACTTTTGGTTTTATATCATGGTTATTTCTAGATATTCCCCTCCCTCCATCCTTAGACCCTGTATCATTGACCCTGACAAAGAAAAATGGTTGAGCAAAAGTTTGTCGTGACCCATTCCAATTGTGTATGCAATACTCTGCCCCTTTAATCTCTCACCTTTCAGAGCAGTGAGGGACATTCATTCCCTATGCCCTGGAACCAAGGCTAATATATTACATTTGCTCAGAGTTGGATATCGATCTTAGCATTCTTTTCATTTTCACTATTTTAGGCATTATGTATATGGTTCCTTGATTCTATTTTGTTCTGCATCACTTCATGCACATATTCTCAGGTTTCTAGGAATTACTCACATTTATAATTTCTTCCGGCACAATAATATTCCATTATGTTCACATTCCCCAGTTTGTTCAGCTATTCCCCAATCAATGGTGACTCATTTTATTTCCAGTTCTTAACTAACACTAAAGGTGCTGCTCTGAATATTTTGGTAAAAATAAACCTTTCTTTCTATCTCTCAACTCCTTAGGACTTTTCATTATTTTTAGGATAAAGTCCTGTGAAAAAAAATTTTGTCAAAACATATTATCATTTTTGTCAGTAAATGGCAAACCACTCCTGCATCTTGCCAAGAAAATCTCAAATAGGGTTATGAAGAGTCAGAAATGACTGAAAACAACTGAACAACAAAAACTCTTATGAACTATGTGACCCTGGGCAAGTCACTTAATCCTGTCTGCCTCAGTCCCTTATCTGTAAAATGAGCTGGAGAAGGAAATGGCAAATTGTTCTTTGCCAAGAAAACCTCAAACGACTAAATACTAAAGTAATTGAATAATGATAACAATATTGCCCAAGGCCCATTCCTGTTGTTCAGTTGTTTAGTCAACTGAACTATGTCTCATACTTTGTGACCCCATGGACCATAGCACAGCAAGCCCTTCTCTCTTTCATTATCTCTTGAAGTCTGTCCAAGTTCATAGTTTCTATGACACTATCTATCCATCTCACTCTCTGTTGTTCTCTTTTCCATTTATCTTCAATCTTTCCTAATATCAGGGTCTTTCCTAACGAATCCTGTCTTCTCATTATGTAGCCAAAGAATTTAAGCTTCAGTTTTAGTATTTGACCTTCCAGGAGTAACCTGAATTAATTTAATTATTGACTGATTTGTGCTACCCTAATTTCCATCAAATGCTGAGAATGGAAGACACTTTAAAGTAGTTCACAACCCAGAAAATCTCACAATTTTCATTTAGCTGAAAAAGATTCTATTGAAATAAAATTTCATGGCTTCAGTTCATCTGTACATTGATGTTTCTGTTGAAAAATAATGAACACGACAATGAAGCAGGTCTATCAAAAAGGCAAATTAAGCACCATGCTACATCAACTGCCATATAATGGAATTCATGTTCCAGAAGGAAAATAATTTATTTAAATTTTGTTTCAATTAGGCTCAGCTTGTACTACCCAAATAGGAGTTACTTTTGTAATGTTATGATTGTTCATCCTTTGTAGATGTCCAGTGCCATCATGGGGTGATGATGTCTTGATTTGATTGTAAATTGGATTTAAGTAAAGCAGAGTTACCTAAAGTTGTCATCCTCACTCTTGCAGAGTCACTGAAGTTCAGCAGCTAGACAAAAAAGTCAAGATGGCCAGCAATGGATGGGGATGCAGTAGCTGACTTTGGCATTTCTGATGCTTAAGCAAGCTCTAAGCACTTTATAAGGCCTGCTTCAGTTACATTCAGATGAAACAAATTGTTCTTATCTGCCCACTCCACTAGGGGAAGCCTTCATATACTTGGGATGGGCACCCCTTAACTCTCCAAGGTCTTTTGGTTACCTTTAAACTGATTTAACCTCTCTGCCAAGATGTTTCACTGGGGTGTGTATAAATATGTACATATGTACTTTTAATTGTAGACTTCTTGGGGGAGATGGGAAGGAGGAAAGGGGAAAAAAGAATAAAGTAAAAGGTTCACAGCAGAGAACAAAAGAAAACAATAAGGAAGCAAAGAAAAGATGGACAGCTCTGAACACTTCACATGCTATATAGCTTCTTGGAGACACAGGTGAGAACTGGGTGAAGGTGGACACCAAAAGTGAATGAGCAGCCCTGAAAAAGCCTCACACCAGAAGGACTAATCCTCCCTGAACATCCCCTACATCCCAGTGTTATGGTAAGTGAAGTTTGGAATCTGGGGAGCCAATGAAGTTTAGGTAAAAGATCACTGACCTGAGAGTCAGGAATTTATTTTTTGGCCTACAGAAAAATAACTTTAATTAGGGGAAAGCATAAATACAGTTGATAAAACACATTTATCAAATAAAATATAAAGTGCTTAGCATTGTGCCTGGTCTACAGTAAGTACAATTTAATGTTTGTTATCATAATAATTGTTATTATTACTTGTTGAGAGGGGAAGCTCAAAAAGTAGTTTCTTAATAAAACCATAAATTGACTTGAAAAATTAAAATTAGAAATATTCACCTATCATTGACAGATTTTTATGCTTCTTATAGGTATATGGTAGATTATGATATCATTTTGGAAGCTGCTTCCAGTGATGCAAATTGCAGCCCATCTGTGGTTGCACTATTGCTTAGGCCCCTCTTGTCCAAGTCATCTGGTGGGGGATTGTCCACCTAACATTTTGAGGCCTTCTTTGCTTCATAAGGGTCTGAGTAGAATACTGTTAATCTACAAGATAAACGCAACATATCTACTTTCTCTATTTTAAATATATGAAATAGAGCTGAACATGGTATGGAGATTTGACATGCATTATTTATGCAGAAACAGCAAGCTTCATCTATAACAATGCCCCCGCTATGTATAAAAATGGATCAGATGTCCTGGATATCTCTATGACATGATGCTAAAACCATTTTTTTTCTATTTTTGCCCAAAAATGTCAAACTTGAAAAAAAAAAAACCTCTATGATTCATGAAATTGATTACTTAAACTAAATACCTGGGGGAGGGGGGGAGAATTGTCATCTTTTTTCTTATGGAAGAGCAGGGCAGACATGGGACTACAATATATGTGCTGCTTATACATAAGACACAGCATAAAAGCTTGAGTTTAAGAGCTGAAAGAAAAAAAATTAAGGGATTACAGCAGAAAAATGCATTAATGTTTGTGGTTGCTATTACTAAATTTCTTTTATTTTTAAAATTTACTTATTTAGAACTTAAAAACAAAATAGAAGAAAAATAGAAAAAAATTGTCATGTGCACAGCAGAACATGAGAGCATTCAAAATATGAAACAATTAATTTCCATTTCAAGAAAGTCTATATAACAAATATACAAATTGTGTTCAGAACTGTCCATAGGCTTCCTTGTAGGTTTTCTTTTGTTCTCTGCTGTGAACTTTTTACTTTATTCTTTTTTTCCACCTTTCCTTCTCCCATCTCCCCCAAGAAGTCTACAACTAAGTGGGATATATTTATATATAGCTAAGTACACATTTATACACTATGTATATGCATAAATATATACATACATATCTACAATCATAAATATACATAAGGTCATATCATGCTTGTTTGTTTCTATATCTCTGAAGGTAGAGTAACATCATCCTTCATAAGTTAAAGTTTTCCCATATTTTTCTAAATCCATCAATTCATCATTTCCTATACCACAGCAATAGTCCAACTTTATATTATCTAGTTATTTTAAGTAGTCTGAAATAATGTTGATTCATATATTGGATTTATTTCTACCACGTTTAATATATATTGGACTACTTGCCATCAAGGGAAGGGCATGAGGGAAGGAGGGGAAAATTGGAACACAGGGTTTTGCAAGGGCTAATGTTGAAGAATTGTCCATACATATGTTTTGAAAAATAAAAAGCTTTAATAAAAAATTTTTTAAAAAATAATGCTGATTCATGTGGTTAAGATATAATGTAGTTTCCATTTTTTTTTATTAAATCTATTTTAGTTTTAGCTTTGTCTGAGATCATTGATTATTCTCCTGCTTTTTTACTAATAAATTCTACTCTTGATTATTATTATGTTTGTGATTATATATAATTATTATATTATGTTATATATTATATATATCTGCTTTACTTCTACCTGTTACCTTGCCTTACTTTTACTTAACCTTTTCCACTTCCAAGGATCCTTCCCTTATCCTCTCATCCCACCTTTTCCCTCCCTCTTTATACCATCCTCATTAATCTGTATAATCTTGTATACACCCTTTATCCTTTATTTCTTTGTTAATTTAGTAGACTTATACCTTCTAGATATGTGTGTGTGAATTGTTCCCTCTTTAACCTTGATATGATAGGATTCCAGAACTACCAACCCTTCTTCTAATTTCTCTGTATCAGTTCTTACTCTTGCACCTTATTCATATAATCTAATTACTCTTTTTACCTTTTCCTACATGGTTTTGCTTTTTAGATTATACTTATATAATACTTATTATATAATACTATAATAATACTTATATAATATTTATGTGCTGTATAAATATTATATAATATATATAATTATATAATACTATAATAAATAATATTATATAATACTTATAACGTAACACTATATTATATTACACATTATACTTAGCACTACCCCAATATTTCTTTCAAACTATCCAATGACTTGTGACAATCTTAGACATAGTTTACATTTCCATATATAAAACATAAACAGTTTTTCCTTTTTGAATCCTTTGAATTTAATCTTTGATGTTTACTTTATATTCCTTTGGATCTACTATGTCAAATTTTCTACAAGTTCAGGGTTTTTTTTGCAATAAAATGCTGAGAGTCTGACAATTCATTAAATATCCTTATGTAGATATATATTCAGGATTATGTTTTCAGGTATGATATTTTTGACTGCAACCATAGTTCTTTTGCTCTTCCATACACAGTGTTCCAAGACGTATGGTCTTTTAATGTAGCTGTTGCTAGGTTTTGTGTTATTTTAACTGTGGCTCTGCCATGTTTGATTTGTTTTTTTTCTTGTTGCTCATATTTTCTCATTGTTCTGGGGGTTTTAGAATTTGACTATTTTGTTCCTGTAGGTTTTTCTCATAGGATTTCTTTCAGGTAGTGATCAGTGGATTTTTTCTATTTCTACTTTCCCTTCTTGTTTTAACACTTCAGGACAATTTTCTTTAATTATTTCTTACATTATTGTACCAATATTCTTTTTTGATAACAGTTTTCAGGTATTCCAATTATTTTTATGGGCTTTTTTCTTGATCTGTTCTCTAGATCTGTTGATTCTCATAAGATGTCTCACATTCTCTTCTCTTTTTTTCATTCTTTATATTTTATTTTACTATTTCTTGATCTCTTATAACTTTGCTGGTTTTCCCTTGTCCAATTCTAGTTTTAAAAGAGTCATTTTCTTCCTTAGCATTCTGGATCTGCTTTTCTAGTTGGTTGATTTCTTTTCCAAAAGATTCTTGTTTTTCTTGGATTTTTTTTTCTTAAGGTTTTCCTCAATCTCTTTCAATTAATTTTTAAAGTCTTTTTTAATTTCTATAAATTCTTTGGGGGCAGATGAGCATTTGATCTTACTCTTTGAAGTAGGAAAGGCTTTTTTTTTTTTTTACTTCAAAATCCTTCTCTGAAAATGAACCTCAGTCTCCCCTATTCCCATAGTAACTTTCTATGGTTGAATTCTTTCTATTTTGATTGCTCTTTTTTTTTTTTTTTTTTTAAATTTGTAGTAGATTGTTGGTTGTAATCATCTCTAGTCTTGGTGTAAGGAGGATGGTGTCTGGTTGCAGATCCTTCTTCAGTTCTCCCCTCTAAGTCTGGAACCAGAAACTAAGAACTCCACCCTCCTATAAGTAAGTACCCACAGTCAGCCCTTCCTTGACAGCATAGCAGAAGATCCCTCAATCTTCCCTGACTAACAAGCTGGACTCCCCATACTGTCTGGGAGATGACAGTTCCTGTAGCTGGGACTGAAGCTATTTCCCACCCAGTTAGCCCCAGCGTTTGCCATTTTTTGTTTCAGAGGGACTAGTCTACTTCACAAGGGCCAAACCTGTCTCAGTGTATTTCTTCAGAAAGACTCTAGTTGTTCTAGGAAGATTACTGTTCTGCTCCAACTCTTGTTTGTCTTCACTGCCCTAAGTGCTCCCTGAGGTGCTTTTTTGTTTGTTTGTGGAGGAAATTTGGAGAACTTAGAATTTTCTGACTTAATCTATTCTCTTCCCAGAATACTCTCCCTAAATTTCTAAAATTCTTTGGTATTCATATATGTATGATATGTGCCAAGGTATGTCATA
Source organism: Myrmecobius fasciatus (assembly GCA_023553655.1). Taxonomy (NCBI): domain Eukaryota; kingdom Metazoa; phylum Chordata; class Mammalia; order Dasyuromorphia; family Myrmecobiidae; genus Myrmecobius; species Myrmecobius fasciatus. The sequence goes on along the minus strand of JAJPUD010001701.1, from coordinate 15,997 downwards.
ATTCATTGCTCTTAGTTTAATGTATCTAAAATATAAATAACACAATTTAAATTGTAGTTTGGGGATCTTTCAGAGTTAGAACATGTTGACTTGAGACTCACTGAATATTCTTGCTAGAAACTTTAGTGTTTCTGGTATTAGCTAAGTACACAAATGCTCCGTTGATATTACAGCCATGGGGACATAGTACTATGTATAGAGAGGCAATTATCAGTGAATGAAGATTTTGTTTTAATTGTCTTAGTGATGGAAAAGAGAAGACAAATAAATGATAAATATCCTTTAGAAACAAATTTCTTAGGTATAATGCGTTATATATGACATGTATATAAATTATTTAACATAATAGTTCCCTTGGTTTTCCTACTATCTGACTAATCCTTCATTCTCAGTCTTCTTTCTTGGATCATCATTATCTATATTTGAGAGCTGCAAGATATCTTGGGGTTTACAGGCTAGATTTCTTTCTTAAGGACCATGCCTTAAACCTACATCACTCTGGCTCTCATTGATAGGTCAACATTATGTCCCAGACTGAGACCCATTTGGTCATTGTTTGGGCCCTGATTGGCTCAGAGAGAATGTAAATAGCAATTCTTTCTGTTTTGAGCAGAAACTCTGAGGGTCTTCCCCTCCTGGATTTTTTTTGGGTGGGGAGGATTAAGTAAAAGAAGCCATTTTCTGCCTCATTTTTTACCTAACCTTAATCACTAATTAAGTATTGCCTCAGTCAGATTGAGACCTGTTAAAAGACCTTAGGTCTCCCACTGCATATAGGGGTATTTGCAGTCATTTTGATCTATATCTTGTCACTGGACTGAGATGGCTCTGTAGGAGAAAATGAGGTTGGTGACTTCCCACTCACTTAAATGCAATTTACTTACAAATTGTAGCATCACTTTCTTGATGTCATGATCATGTCATTCCCCTTAACTGTGGGATAGCCCAAAACTCTCTCCTGGGCATTCTTTTTAGTTTTTATGTTCATTTTCAGTTTTACTGATTTTTAAAATATCATTATTTAATTATTTAGCATAATTGTTCTCTTGGTTTTCCTATTATCTGACTGGTCATTCATTCTCAATCTTCTTTCTTGAATCATCATTATCTACATTTTGAGAGCCGCAATCTCACAAGATATCTTGGGGTTTACAGGCTAGATTTCTTTCTGGAAGGATATCAAAAACATTTACTAATTGAGTCCCACTTTGTGAGGTCTCTTATTACAAAGTAAAAACAATAATACAGTAAAGACTTCATCTGAAATTACACTTTCTATATTTTTTAATATTTTTTTAATTTTTAAATTTTAAATTTTTTAAATTAACAAAAATCTATTTTCCTTTCCTTCCTAAACCCCACCCCTTTGAAAAGAAAAAAAAATATTTCAATAAATATGTGTCATTAAGCAAAACAAATTTTCTTGTTGACTAAATACAAAAATATACATGGTTTATTCTTCAGCCTAAATCTGTCACTTTTCTGTTATGGCTAACATGTTTCCATCAGTCCTCTGGAATCATAAATGGTTATTATATTGATCATAGTTCTTTCCGATATAAAAGTTTATTTTTACAGTGTTATTGTTATTATATAAATTATTCTCCTGTTTTTTTTTTACTTCATTGTTCATCAGTCTATAAAAGTCCTCAATATTGTTCACTGTCATAATATTGATGTTATTATGTTGTTATTCTGGCATCTCGGTGGTATAGTTGATAGAGCACCAGCCCTGAAGTCAAGAGGACTTAAGTTCAAATCTGGCCTTGGATACTTAATACTTCCTAGCTGTGTGACCCTGGGCAAGTCATTTACCCCAATTGCCTCAGCAAAAAAATAAAATAAAATAAAGAGAACTGTCTATGTTCTCAGACCCTTTATCAGTTGGGGAATGGCTCTTTTTCTTATTGTTATAAAGTGATTTTCTTATATTTGTTGTTCCTTTATCATAGAAACTTGTGCAAAATTTTTTTCTGTCTTTTAATCTTAGCTTTATTAGATTTGTTTATATAAAATCTTTTTAATTTTATGTCATCAAAATTATCCATTTTATCTGCTCTGATCCTCTCTGTTGCTTATTTGGCCTTGAAATTTTCTCCTTTCCATATATCTGATAGGTAAGTTTTTCCAAGTTTTCCTAATTGGTCAATGATATAGCTTTTTTATCTAGGTCATATATCCATTTGGAGGTCATCTTTATATAAAGTATGAGGTATTGGTTTAAAGCTAATTTCTGTCATAGTATTATCCAATTTTCTCATCATTTTTTTTTGTTAAACAGTAACTTCTTATCTCAATATCTGCAATCTTTGTGTTTATCAAATACTAGAGTATTAGATACATTTACGTGTGTACCTAATCTTTTCCATTGATCAATCTCTCTGTTTCTTAACCTATACAATTAGTTTTAATAACTGCTTTGTAACATAGTTTGAAATAGTTTGATAGTTTGAGATGTATTATAATTTTTGTTATGTTAGCTCATTCAAATTAAGTGCAATAATTTTTCCCCAGTAATTTAGATCTGTCTTGATATCTGTAAATAGTTGTGTGTAGTTGTATTATGAAGCATTTATGTGTATCTTGAAGGTAGCTTTACCTGTATTTTCTTTCATAGTGTGACTAATATGAAAGTATGTTTTTCATGATTAGATATGAATAACCTATATCAACAAGTTAGCCATCTGGGGAAGAGGAAAGGAAAGGAGGGGGAGAAATTGAAACTCAAATTTTTTTTTAAAAAGGAATGTTAAAATTTTGTTTTTACATGTAATGGAGAAAAAAATATGACAAAAATATAAACCCTCAAGTATTTTAAATATTCTATGGTAATTTTAAATGGAATTTCTCTTTCTGCCTCTTTTTGCAAAGATTCATTGATATTATAAAAAATGCTGCTTTGTGAAGATCTTTTACATTGTCTTTTCAATTAATTTTTAGTTGATCCTTAGGGTTAAGTATGCCATTATTTCATTGTCAAAAAGTGATAACTCTGTTTCTTTTTAACCTAAAATGATTCCAATTTATTTTTTCTTGGGTTTTTTGTTGTTGTTGTTGTTGTTGTTGTTGTTATAGTGAGCATTCCTAGTACTATATTAAATAGAAGATATTTGAATATCATCTGGCTCTGTCACTAACTGTAATCTTGGGGAGGGCAATTCCCCTATCAAGATCTATTTTTCCTTCTATAAAATAAGGGAACTGAGCAGGATCATATCTGTGGTGCAGCTCAGTGTTACTACTGCTCTATGTTCCTATAATCTGATTCTCTGTCCCTGCCCAGGTTTTCATATTATGATTTATGTGTGATTTACACTAAATGTTACATTACATGAGTCTCAGAACTGGAAGGGATGTCAAAGACCATCTAGTTCAATTACTAACCATTGCAGGAATCCTTCTTTACTAACCTTTTAGTCACTGCTCAAATAATTCTGGTAATGAATAATTCTCTACCTCATAAAGTGGTTCATTTCATTAAACAAACATCATCCCTAATGTTTCCAATGCTTGTAGTCTAAGATATACAGTACTAAATCAGGTAAAATCATTTTAGTTTGTATATAAGTATATACAACTTATATAAATTATACAAAATATAAATATACCTGATTTGAATTAATACAATACATATGATTTATTATATTATATACAATTATATGACAAAATTAAAAGTCACATATGATTAGTTAGATTATAGTAATTTGGAAGTTTTGCCAAATTTTACCTTTGTTCTTCTTTCTTATAGAATTTACTTAGTAAATTTGAATTGTCTTAGGAAGATTCCAAAAATCACTTGGCAGGATAAGATATTGGACACTGAGGTCTTTTTTTGAAATAAATTGCCAAGTTTCTGCTACAGAGAATGCAACTCCAATGCACTGGCCATATTGTTCATGCTCCATACATACACATCTAAAAGCCTGTTTTACCAAGAATTCACACAAGGCAAGCACTCACATGCTGGTCAGAAGAAGCAATACAAGGACATGCTGAAGGTCTCTAGAGAATTTTGGAATTGATTACATGGGGCACACTGGCACAAGATCTCAGCATGGTGTGCCCTCATCAAAAAAGGTGCTGGGGTTTATGAGCAAAGCAGAACTAAAGGAGCTCAAAAGAAAAATGAAATGCACAAATTGTTATAGTGAGCATTTCTAGTACTATATTAAATAGCAGATATTTGAATGCCTGACCTGTAGTAGAGCATTCTGAGCTCACAATTGTCTGATCAGCCATACTCAGACATATGATAACTTGACTCTAACATAGCAATATCTTTTTGGTCCTCTTTGAGAAAGAAGGACAACAACCAATCTTAGTCAATTAACATTAGCATTTTTTTATTATTATTAAGTGCTTACTGTGTGTCAGCTTTTGTGCTGAGTTTTTACCTTTGTTTTCTCATTTTAAGCTCTCATCAATTCTGAGAAGTAGGTACTGTTATTATTCCCATTTCACAGTTGAGGAAATTGAAACAAACAGGTTAAGTGACTTGCCCAACTTCACACTGTGTCTGAGACCAGGTTTGAATTTACTTTATCCTGATTCCTGGGCCATTCCTGCCCATCTCAAAAGAGTTTTCAAGTAGTTATTCAAACTATTTAAGTGAACCTACTTTAAAATAATTTACATGTGATTAAAATGACATTTAAGAAATCACTTATGTTAAAGCAGGTCCTTTAAGGATAATGCTTGAATAAGGTTCTAAACAGAAGCTTTATTGTAGGTGAGTACCTTATAGGCTACTTGACCAGATAGAAGAAATGGATGATAAAATCTATAAAAACATCACTGTGATGGCACTATTTAGTAGTAATGATGGGGACTTTAGGGATCCAGTTGTCTACTGAAGATCTATCTCCAGGATACTAAGGAGATAATAAGAAACCATTGCTAGGTCCAAGAGGCTGGGGTCCCACATCTCTCTCAATGGTCTTTCTCTTTGGGAGCCATGACCATGATCTACATCAGGTTTAGTCTTTTTTTTTGGGGGGGGGAGGAGTTTAGAAGAGCTTAGCTTCTAATAAGAGAAGGGCAAGTCTCCCTTTTTCTCACACTTCAGTTCATTAAGTCCTCCCTCTCATACTTTAGAGAAAATTCTTTAACACTTAAGTTTTGGTTCAGATCTCTAGGCCTGTGGAAAATGAGAGTAAAAAGGTACTCAGTGTGCAATATTAATCAGATATATGACTGATAATTATTTTCTACACACAAAAGAAACGGTAGCAAGTATGCAGTGACAAAAAGACTTAAAACAGGATTCAAAAACTTAACTTTTAACAACTATTATATCTGCACTATTTCCTTCAACATCCATATCTTCTGGCAAGCTGGGCCATGACTTGGCTCATTATTCTGTTGGTAGTCATCTTCTCTAGGAGTGCTAGAATAGTTGCCAGAAACTCCTCCTCTTGCCAGGAGTCAGCCTTAGACCAAAGAGATACATGATGCCCAGATGTCTTGAATTCATAGGCTGCCTCCAATCTTGGACATATATATACCATCTGAAAATAATTCATTTAAGATGGGCAAAGAACAAACACATAAAAGTAACTAGACTTCAGGTTCAAGCTTATGTGGGCAAGACATAATTGTTAGCTGCCTTTGCTTACGGTCACATAGTAGCCAGGATAGGAGTTGGATTGAGCTTCCCTTCTCTTCATCCCTCATGGGAAGACTGCTTAAAATAATCCTGATAAGAAGATTCACAGCCAGGAGGAAGGAAAATATTGAGAATAGGAATCAGTCAATTGTTTTTTCAGTTGTGTCTAATTCTTTGTGACTCCCATTTGGGGTTTTCTTGGCAAAGACACTGGAGTGGCTTGCCATTTCCTTCTTCAGCTCATGTTATATGAGGAACTGAGGCAAATAGAGTGAAATGACTGGTGAGTATCTGAAACTAGATCTGAGCTTGTTTCTTCCTCACTCCAGACCCAGCATTCTATCTATTGTCCCAGCAACCCTTTTAAACATCCAGTGCTCAGCTACCAATAAGAGGACTGCGTCTCATCTCAAAGCACAAAGCATTTTCAGCCCTTAACCCACCTCCACATGGCCAAAAACAGACTGGAAGTTTGTCATCCCCAAAAGGTTCAAACTCATACATATGTGGTCAACCAGAAGCACACAGGGAATATTTGTTCATGCTCTAGACACATCCCACGTTACATTTGCTGGAAGAAGAATGGTTGATAAATTCTTTGTCCTGATGGCCATTTCATTCTTTATAAGGCAGACAAAGAGGGAAACTACTGTCCTGTACTTCATTTTAACCAAGTAGAAACTGTTTGCCAGAAAAAAAGAAGGGAAAATGTAAAAATCCCACTACGTACCAGACACTGAGCTAAGTACTTTACAAATTACATCTAATTTAATTCTTAACCAGATTGGACAAGCTTTGCCTTCAGTACTGCAGAAGCCAGATGTCATCAAAAGTCAATTCTTCCCCTTCTCTCCCTACCTTCACAGACATTGGGGTAATAGAAAGGGCCATATGTGTAGGAGACCAGGGTGATGATAAGAGATGCAAGACACCTGCTACTACCTTTCCAAAGTGGTCTTCTGTCAAGCACAGTCCCTCTGTCACAGGGCCAACCCTGAAAAGGACCACTACTGACCCTTCACCAGGGTGTGGAGAAATCATAGCTAGTTATCTTCTAGTGAACAAACCTTCTCCTCTTCCCTACCCCATAAATCTCACTGATGTTTTCCATTTTATATCACTCATTTCTGTATATTTTCCACATTTACACACACATCCAGTTGAATACTCCTTTATAACAAAGAAAAACAATCAAGAAAAATCAACTGATACAATGACTGAGAGTATGTTATTCCATAAGAGTCCTCCACTGAAATAATGGGAACATATTTTATTATCTGGAATTCTAGAACAAGATTATTCATCACAGCTACAAAGACTTTCGATTCATTTTTAGTGTTCTTTTCATTGATATTATTTGGAGTCATTGTTTATGTTGCATTTGTAAAGTCATTGAATGTCTTCTTTCTTAGCCAGCTCATAGTTTCCCACCACATTTCCCAGAATTCCTTATTTTTAAAATTTCTTTTGGTACGATAATATTTTACTCCATTTCTAAGCCACAGTTTTGCTTTTTGTATTTTCTCAAAGAGCTGGGAAAAAATATAGAAGGGAGAGAAGGCAGGTCTTTATTTGAAAATAAAATGAAATTTAATTAAAGAAAAAGAAAAGTAAGACAATCCTTGCCCTCAAGGAGCTCACATTCTAATGAGGAAAATAACATATATAGAAGATTTCAGCTATAAGTCAGATAGACAGATTGAGTAGTCCTTAAGGTACAATAGCAAAGCACAAGGTAATGTCTTTTCTTTTAAAAAAAAATTAATTTTGTTAACTATTTCTCAATTACATTAAAATGTTTTTATAAAAAAAAATTCTTTTTTTAAATTTTGAGTCCCCAATCTTTTCCTTCCTTTTGCCCCCCTCCCTTGAGAAGGCAAGCAATATTATATTAATTACATATGTGAAATCATGTAAAACATATTTGTATATTAGCCGTTACAAAAAAAAAACCACACAAACAAACCAAGAAAAATTTAAAAAGTTAAAAGATATTCTTTAGGGGCAGCTAGGTGGCGCAGTGGTTAGAGCACCAGCCCTGAAGTCAGGAGGACCTGAGTTCAAATGTGGTCTCAGACACTTCCTAGCTGTGTGACCCTGGGCAAGTCACTTAACCCCAATTGCCTCAGCAAAAAGCAAAAAAAAAAAAAAAAAAAGAAATTTTTTTATTTGCATTTAGAGTTCCTTCGGTTCTCCCCCTAGAAATAGCATTTTTCATTATGATTCCTTTGAAATTGTCTTATTGGATCATTGTCTTGATCAAAGAAGCTAAATTTTTCACAGTTTATTATACTTAAAATATTACCATTACTATGTACATTGTTGTACTGGTTCTGCTCACTTCACTCTGCATAGGCTCATATAAGACTTCCCAGGTTTTTCTGAAACCATCTTGTTTATCATTTCTTATAGCATAATAGTATTTCATCACAACCATATTCCACAACTCATTCAGTCATTCCCAACTAATGTAATATCTCATCTTTTATGTCATTTCCACTGATAAAATCATACCAGTTTTTGATATTGAACCATTTGAAAATGTCAAGAATTTTTTTGTGTAGCTGAGATAGAAAGGTATTAGTAGATCATGGAAAAATGAGCAAAAATGAGTAGCCTATGGGAAAATGAACTGGATGATTAGAGTGCTTGAGAGAGTATAATGTAATTGTAGTAATCCTCTAGTATGAGGGCAGGAGTTAAGGGAGAGGGAAAAACTGGGAGCTAGTTCAGAACTCATTGAGGAAGGAGGGGGGAAAAGTGTTCTGAAAGTCTAGAGAGCAGCTTTCAGAATCTTGTTTGGGTTTTAAATAGGGATTGAATGAATCTCAAAAAAATGAGAAAATATGGAGTGATGGTGGTAGAGAAAGAAACTGGAAATGGCAATGGGAAGTGAGAATATTCCTACTCCCCTCCCTCAATTAGAGGCTGAATAAAGAGAATGAATAAAGAGCTGAAAAAGATGGCCAGGGAGTCAGTGTCATTAGGAAAAAGCCAGGTCTCAGTGAGTGCAAAAAGTAAAAGGAATGAGAAAAAGAAAGGTTTAAAATAAAAGTAAGAAGTGGGACTCTGGTGGACAATATTGCTCCTTCTATCCTTGACTCATCCTGTTCTGAGCTTGGGGCCTCTGACGATAGTGGAAAGGAGGTTCAGACTGAGTGTGGGTAGGAATGAGGAGAATGGAGGATCAGAGGAGAGTTGGCAGCCCATACATGACTGCTTTGGTAGGGGGTAGAATGGAAGGAAGTTGAGGGAGAATTGTTTGTTAGTGGGTTCCACTTCCTTTATACTTTGCAAGGGATCTGACACTAATAAGTTTCCCTTGACTCTATGCTCATGGATACAAGGGCAACATTCCCTTCTAAAACTCCTTTTCACTAAGTGTGGATCACAACATATTTTCACTCTTTTGGGTTTTTTTTGGGGGGGGGTTACATTTTGTTATCTTTATCATTTTTTCATCTGATTTTTCTTGTACAGCATGAAAATTGTGGAAATATGTATAGAAGAGCTGCATATGTTTTTTTTAATTTAATTTAATTTTATTTGCATAACATAGGTGTGGGTAATTCTTCAACAATAACCCTTACATAGCTTTCAGTTACAAATTTTCCCCCCAACTCCCCACCCCTCCCCTAGATGGCAGGATATCCACTACATGCTAATTATGTTAAAATATTGGCAAATCGAATATATGTATACATATTTCCACACTTATCATTGTTGTGCAAGAAAAATCTTATCTACACAAACGATATATCAGATAAAGGAAACACAATGTAAGCAAACATCAATCAAGGAGTATGAGAATGTTATGTTGTGGTCCACATTTCGCATCCCTCTCTCTGGGTGTATATGGCTTTCTTCAGTGAACAATTGGAGGTGGTTTGAAACATATCATTGTTGAAGAGAGCCATGTCCATCAGAATTGATCATCATATAGTACTGTTGTTGCCGTGTATAATGATCTCCTGGTTCTGCTCATTTCACTCAGCATCAGTTCATGCAAGTCTCTCCAAGCCTCTCTGAAATCATCTTGCTAGTCATTTCTTACAGAACAATAATATTCCATAATATTCATATACCATAATTTATTCAGCCATTCTCCAATTGAAGGGCATCTATTCAATTTCCAGTTTCTAGCCACTACAAAAAGGGCTGCCACAAACATTCTTGCACATGTGCGGCCTTTTCCTTCCTTTATGATTTCTTTGGGATATAAGCCCAATAGAAATGCTGCTGGGTAAAAGGGTATGCACAGTTTGATAACTTTTTGAGCATAGCTCCAAATTGTTCTCCAGAATGGCTGTATCCAGAACTGCATATGTTTAATATATATTGGATTACTTGCTGTCTAGAGGAGAGGATGGGGAAGGGAGGAAGAAAAAATTTAGAACACAAGTTTTTGCAAATGTTGAAAATTATGCACATTTTGAAAATAAAAAGCTTTAATTAAAAAAAAAAGTATTTTCACACCCCAAATATAGTGGCAGTGAAAACCCATCAGACACTCATTTATTTGGTCCAGAATAGGTTGGTACTGTTGTTATTCTTTAAGCCTCAGTAGGTCTTGGCCCTTTGCCACTTCCTACCTAGGGTCCAGACTCAACCATCCTCCTGGATAAAAGGGAAAGATCAGATAGATGCCATGGCTTTATGTGGACAGAGATAATGGTAGTAGAGGGAAAAGGCATGTTAGTGTAAAAGGTTTTCAGAGCCCTTACCTCCAAAATCAGTATCCTACAGACACATTATGGGCCATGTACAATCTAACTAGCACCTACTTAGCAAGAACAATTAATTTAAATAGGAAACTCTCTAGTTTTTCTTCTCTCCTCTCCATTTCCCCACTCTCCTCTACTGTCATCAAAAATGACTATGTCATATATTAAAATTCCTTGTGGCTTTTGTCAGTTATTAAAGTTTAAATGACTGGAAACTTGGCAGCTTCTCAGTTTTAGAGTTTGTAATAGATAAGGAGAATAAAGCCATTCATAGTTTAACATGCATGTTAGATTTTGAAATAAAATATTTCTTAGTATAGAGAAAGGACTGGTAGGGTCATATAACTTAACATTATATAAAGGACTGCAGAACCAAGATGGTAGTACAGCAAGTCACTCTATAGAACTCCTCCAAACAGATATAGAAAATGTATCAGACTAAATCCTAATGAGGAAATCAAAGAAAAGTCACAGTGAGCCATTTTTCCAGCCCAGGTCAGCATAGGGAGACAGAGAGAAAAGTCTGTCAACACTGGATACATTTTAGGGACTGAAAGAAGAGGAAAACTACACAATAGAAAGACTGGATTTCGGTAGGGTGCAGAATATGGGAACAGGTATCAACTGGCAGCTTTGTCAGTCACTACCGAGTTTCAGATCACAAATGCAGAAAAGACTAGGGAGGAAACTAGAAATCAACTCTAGGCAAAATAAATAGAAACTAATCAACAGAAGGAAGGTGCTAGAAGGGATTGGGAAAGACTTCTTGTGATTTTAACTGGGACTTGAAGGAAGCCAGGAAAAGTATTCAAGTGTGCCGGACAGCTTATGAAAATGTCTGGAGTTGGAAGATGTAGTATCTCATTAAGGGTATAAGGTATAAGAAGTCTAGAAAAGTATTGGCAGGGGAGCTTTGATTATCAATCAGAGGACTTTTTATTTGATCCTTGTAGCTAGGGAGACTTTGGAGATTTCTCTCTTCCCCCTCCTCTCTCTCTCTCTCTCTCTCTCTCTCTCTCTCTCTCTCTCTCTCTC